>OMLC01095440.1:0-14434 GCA_900302585.1 Regalecus glesne | reverse complement strand
TGGTAATATCTCAGCTGCCAAGCGCTCTGAGTCACCAAACTCCTTCCTCGATCAAGAGTCTTGCCTGCGACAGGAGGAGGAGTCTGTGTACTGTACCACACCCACCTATGGTATGCTCTTAGTGTGTGTGTGTTTGTGTGTGTGTGTGTGTGTGTGTGTCAGCATGCAAGTCAGCCACTTTAGATGATTCAACCATCCGATACCTGCAAGGCCTACAGCTGCTCCGTAACAGCTCCAGCCAGGCTGGCATATACGTTCCCTATTAAACTTCAGCTTGAAACAAACCGGCAGGAGCCATTAAGGCTGCATCTCGTTCAGTTTCTAATCATCATCGTGCAAAATGCTTCCAGGTGACAGGCTTGAGTGCAGGTCCATGAATACTGGGATGGCATCCAGCGCTTCAGCTGTGCCCCCGTCCAGAGGGTTAGTGGTTGTGTCAGGAAGGGCAGCTGACGTAATGAATATGCGGATTGACAAGACCATACCAGATCAGTCAAGGCCCGGCCATTGGTGCTGTGTCCTCGCACAGTACCGATGGAAGCTATAGAATCTGTTGTAGAATCTGAGACAGCAGGGATCGAGCCTACCGAAGAATCTAGCCCCAAAAGCTGAACTGTGATTTGCTGTGTATAGCTTTGGAAGCACAAAACATGTCAGAAAAAGCACCGCCATTCATGGAGCCTTTTCTCCTTCTTGACCACCTAAAAGCCTCTTTTTTCAACCACCCCGTGTAAGATAGACTCCGTTCAGTCTACCTCCCCTGTCTGACTCCAGGGGGCAAAAGACTGCAACCATCACCACACCACTGTGAATGAAATCGGTGCTTAGCTCTGCCAGACATCTAGCGTGACCAAGCAGTGATGGGAAAAAAATTTTAAAAAATGGTGGAACAGTGTCAAGACCAATTCTCACGTGTCCTCGTCCAAGTGTAGTTCTGAAGAAGCATGTTTGGATCATGTCTGCAAACAAAATGTAATGTTTATTTAGCATTAAGGTTTTTTTAAAACTTTGTTTACATCATTATATTTACAACATGGACACACGTGACAGGACATTCGACTTCTTTTTTTAAAATCAAAACGACATGGAAAAGGAAAAAACAAAACCTTCCCAGGTTAGGAGCCCTGTGAGTTGGCAGCTATACCTGGCATGAGTTATTGAGGGACTCTATCGGTTCAAAGACACAAAAGAAAGAAAACGCAGAGGTAGCAAAAGAAGAAAACCTAATGGAGGAAATAAAAGCTTAGCTCATCCCTAAAATACACACATCATGAGATGAGAAATTTCAGTGAGCAAAAACAAAAGAAAGCCCTATAATGATGGGCTACGTGTTATTGATACTATATTAATACTGAAATAATAATAAAAAAAGACATTTATTTGTGAAGGCTTTTCTGCCCTCTCTCGATTCCCTGGTCATTGCTTGTGTCACTGAAGGCCCAGTTTCCACCCCAACAGTTTTAAGTTATTGATGAAGTTGATATTGGTAAAGATTCAAGTATATGATACAGTGTCAGTCCATAGGAGGGCTGGGCCGGGCCCGGCCAGCTTACGACGAGCTCACAGGGAAACGATTGAACTTTGATGGTTGTCAGGGATCAACTTTTCAAACCGATCGGGTCGTAGCATTGGTTTTCTTCATGCTAGGTGTTTGCATTGGAGCGGTTTTGTCCGGGTGAAAGTTTTTCATAGCTTGGTGAACTGTCTCTTTCCTTGGACATCATTACTCTGCATTTGCAATGTGGAGTGTGCCGTGACGGCAGCTATGTTATAGCAAGAGACGGGATGGCAGAAAGTTTTAAGAGACAAACCTAAATTAACCAAAACCACTGAGCTGTCCTCAATTCCAAACTGTTTCCTCTTCTCCTCTGCTTAAGGATGGGCTTGGTTTTGATTTGGTTTTTATCACAGACCTCATTACATCATCTTGCATCATTCAGAATTGCCCTGATAGAAACTTTACTGACTGCTTCAATATCTAGAATCTCGAGTTTCTCACTGGGCCTCAACACAGTCCAATGGGGCAAACTTTCAAACTTTATGATCTATTCAAAATGGAACACACAGACCCATGTTTTCCACTGAAATCAGTTTCCATCAATTGAAAATGATCGTCGTGCATTTCAATGAATACATTTTCTTTGCTACATCTGCACAGTTCCTTAATTTTGACTTCCTGTATTCTGAGGAGAGGTGATGCTGCAGGAGCCCCTGGACCACCACAAATACAGAGATTTACGAATGCTTAGGATTTATCCAAATCTAGAACTTTGCTCCAGGTCAAAACATTATGAATAAACTCAAAATGCATTAAGATATTTATGACTGTGCCGTGAGCTTTGCCTTTCTAAAAAGGAGAAAGATTGTAGCTTTTGATAGCTTAATGCTTGACCCATGGGACTCTGTTGAAGCCTCGCAAGGAGATTCAGCAAAGTGGTTTACACAATTCTGAAGTGGTCAGTGATTTCAAATGATGTCCGACCGTGTTTTACTGAGGTCTGAGTCCAAACAAAAAGCAAACCTCTCGTTTAACTTCAGGAAGTTCATCCTTCGTCTGCATTCAGTTTACGAGGCTGGGCAGTAGGATGAGACCTAAACCTCCCAAATCTCAAAGCCTCCGATCATTACAGATGAAAGATATTGATGGTGTGGAGGAAAACATGGGAAAACTGCTGAAAGAAACTTCAGATTTCCTGAAAAGCACTTCTTTGACTACCACATAAAGACTGTGATCGACGTTGCTCCTTGTGACAGGAATACAGAACAAAAGTCAATGACTGTAGCCTTTTCCAAATCACTGTGAGACAAACGAGTTGTTTTTGTCCTATATATCATACACAGCATAAGTTATACAATGATGCAGTATACACAACTTCACAAATAAAAATGAGCACACATGCACACCAGTGACCAAGCATTCCACATATGCAAATATTCACATTAAATTAAAGCCCATATGAAGAAAGAATCATTCACTCTCTGTGTTAGTAAAACCGCGTACTGTAAGCCTGCCTGAGGTGCACATAAGCCTACACAGCTCAGTCTATCCGGTTTGTACCAGAATAAGCTGGTGGTTCTGGATAACGATCAAGTTAAAAAACAACTACCTGAGAGCTGTGTGCCCATTATCCTCCAATTAATCATTAACATAAAAGTTATCCCTATGTATCCACACATCAAATCAATCCACCAGGAGCAATGTCCATTGTGAAGTGGTGCACCGAAACCTTTGCAATCAGTCAAGACTCATCAAAACTTGGGGAAATAGATAAAGTTACTGTTCATAAATCTACATTCAAGCTAATCCCTGATCAACGGATCAGATAAAGTCTGGATGCGTTCTGAACTGGTCCTGGTTCTCCACAGCATCCTTGGCAGTCGTCGCTTACCCCTAAACTATGACATTATCTCCCTTTTTCACAATGATAGGCCAAATGGAACTGAGTTGAGGTAATCTGTACTAGGCCAGCCTGGGAACATGTCTACCCCTTAGAAATACCCTGAGAGGGACAGCAGGGTATCTCCTGATCCAGGCCAATGCAGGCACAAGTTGGCACTACCAAAGTTAAAAGGGGACATTTTTGATTTGACAAATGGTTCTGAATGTTCTTCCATCCATTTGATCCTAGTTTCTAAAGGTTTAAGTTTGCAAATGAGACCACCGTGAGCACTGTAGATGAATTAGCTTGAGGCTACACATATCTGTGCAATTGCACCAGCGACTGGCAGTATTTTTTTAAACAATAATGGACAGCAGATTATGGAGGATATAGGTTCAGACTGTGGGAATGTTTGCCATCATAGAGCAATAGCACTGATTAATTAAATAATTTAAAAAGAAGCTAAGTTATCAAAGTCCATCATTAGAATGGATTTTTACAGTAATAAATAGGTTTGTCTTCTATTTACAGTTTACCAGATGCTTATGGATGTAGCACAAGAACTTGCAATTAAAACATTAGATTCTGAATTAAATAGTTTAAGAGGTGTTTTTTGAAGCTTTTCTCTTTTTTTTGCAGTAGATTTGTTCCAATGAAGAGGAGTTCTTGCCCAGTGTTGGATCCTGTTTTAAATCATCCTTCCATTTCAGAGGAGAAAAGTAGAAAGAGAGAACAGAGATGCACATGAAAAAAAGCAGTCCTTCCTGTGTCTCGTTTTTTCCCCCCCGATAACTCTCCAAATGGTTTCAATGTTGCACTGCTGTAGCTGCTGTTGTTAAAATGTTTTGTTAAACTGGCCTCAGTACACAAACACAGGGTACCCAATTTCTGACTGACCCCCAAAATCCATTTAGTTTCCTACTCGACTCGCTTGCTCTGGTTAGCAGTTACCTTTAGACACAGACCTAGGGTCAGCTTTCTTTCCTTGCTATATTCTTATCTGTAAACCAAAGCTAGATCCGAGTCGACAGAGCAACATCTTCCTTCTCCCTCCGGACCTTTCAAAGTGCTAATTTATCTTCTTCTCATTCCTCAAAGAGCCATTGCGTTTGTGTTTTCCATTAGCGATGCTGTCAGTATGGCAATGTCCATTCGCTATGTTATCATCTTCAGTGCTCTCAACTCCTGTCTGGATGTTGACCTTTGACCTTAGCAACTGTCCTATCCGATAGACGACAAAGCCAATCAGAGCTAAGAGGGTCACCATAGTGAGAACCACATCCAGCAGGAAGTACTGGTAAGTGGATACCTCATAAACTGAGGAGCGCAAGTGGTTGGCACCATGGTGTCGAAGGATGTAGCTGATCCAGTAGACAGCCCTGGTCACCGGGTGGCCCGGCTGGTCTTTGTGAATACTGGAGAGGAGGCGAGCTTTCTGTCGGTACCTTAAGAACACAAATGACAGATAAGGGTGAGTCTTTTCGGGCAGCATTTGAGCCTTTGTGTGAGTGTGTGCACCTAATAATTGACTGGCTATGAATGAACATAGGAGAAAGTGCACAAAAGTACTGAATGTGCACCATTAGGTAAGATCTAATGTTATGTTATGTCGTGTTAGTAGCACATAAGATGCATAAACCCTCTAAATCTGACGCCTCTGATTGTGTCCCTTCTAGTTGTTTAAAGCTGCAAAGTCAAAGGTGATACAAAATTTGTGAACTTGAGGAAAAAGGTATTTACAACAGTAGATTTGCCTTGTAGATCTGTGGACTTTAAAAAAACCACAACCATCTTTACACGAAACGTATACATCCAGATACTCTGTCTTCTTTTTCTCTGTCTTATCTTCTCATTATCATATAACAGCGGTTCAAAAGGCTCTGTACTCTCCACAAGCTCTGCATTATAATGAGGATGACTTATAATTCTAACCTGCTGTCTTTGATGACACTGGTCAGGGCAGTATAGAGATCTTCCTCCGTCATGGTCTTCCACTGCAACATAATACCCATGCCCTTGGCTGCCACACGGGTCATAGTGTCATAATGGTCTCCAAACAGGGGCACGCCCACTACTGGCACCCCATGGTACATGGCTTCATAGATGCTGTTCAGACCCCCATGACTGAGGAAGGCCTGTGTGTTAGAATGACCTGAGCAGTAGGAATAAGAAAACCACATTTTAGAAAGTGTGTGTGTGTAAACAGGTTTATTTTTACACATGCTTTTCTAGTCTAGCAACCCCTGAAACCATCTTTAATCATACACCTCACATTTACTGAGCATGGGGATTAAGACCACACGCCCTTTATCTGAACATCCCGTGGTGATATTGAACCTGCTCCATCTGATTTGGAGGCATGCGCGCTCTACCACTGAGCCACCGCGGCCCCCCCCCGCAGTTTGTCATTAAGGGGTCCATGGTAGCTAAGAAGTAAAGCATTCACATCAGGAAGAGACAAGCCAGACGTTGCATGATCAATCCGACTACGGGAATCAGGGAAGGGCATCTGGGCTCAACCTCCCCACTCTCCATCTAGGTCTGTGACCTAGATGGAGGAGAGTCATCATTCAACTGGAAAAGAACCTAAAAAAAATGTATGAGTAGTTTGAAAGAGTCCCTACTTTGAAAAATTCTCCTTCATTCTTCATGGCAGACCAAGCGCTGAATGTGGTGAACAAAGTAAGATATTCGGGTCATATCATCAGGAATGATTAATGCGATGACGATGATGTGTTGCAAACTGTTGTACAAGCCTGTATGCTGGCACACAAATGTTAGATGTATACAGATGATACTAAAACTGCTCTTTTCCGGGCCTGCTGTACTCCACTCTATACAGCCCAATTGTGGTGCAATTAAAGTAAGTTAAAAAGGAAAAAAGCTGAGGGTATGATGCATTCAGAATCCTGCTCAAGCTTCAAAGATGGATGGACAAGTGCAAGTCATGTGTTCATAGTGAGCAAGATTCCCACTTGTCATGCCGTGTTGAGAAGTTTTACGTACAAATGTATGTGTCGATTGATTCACACGTTTTAATTGAGCCTACGCAAAGTGACACAAGGTAACCTCTTGTTTCTAGAAACATTGGAACAAATGTGTGTAGGTTTTAATGAATATGGATTTGTGAACCGATGCTTTAGCTTTAAAATCCGGTTGTTTTCCTGTGTCTTATTTTCATTCATCTTTTGTTTGCTTTAATATGGACCTGTGTCTGAATAAAGAGAGGTTTTATTTGGGTTGATCTAAGTAACATTTTGCTAGATGAGAATTTCAATGACAAAATAAAATCCCCTCTTAGCCCTCCCTGCTCTACCAATTCTAATGTCTAACAATCATTAACAAGATCCTTCTCAACAAAGTAGAAAGGCAAACAGATTAAGCTCTGTTCGAAACTCTTTCCATACTTAGAATTCCTGGCTAACCAAGGTGAATGAAGTTAATCCCACACAAAGGTGTAATGAAAAGCCAACCCTCCCTTTCTAGCTGTGTATGAATGTGCGCGCGCACACAATGGCGGGATCCTCTATCAGAATTTAACTCTTGAGAAGGTTTAATGAATAAATGACTTTTCTCTGTTCAGGTCCCCCGTTGAATGTTGTCCATTCCCAACGGAAACTAAATTGCTCTCATCTTCCCTACATCTCCGTCATCTACTCCAACAAAACCATTTCACTCTTTTTCCCCCTGATCGGGGGTCTCCGATTCCCTGTACTCATGTGCCAGCACTGCAACAACCAAGAGGCATGTTTGAGGAGGGCATAGACCACCAACTGCATCCTCCTATTAGCTGTGCAGTCACTTTTGTCACCTGCCAGCTGTAGGTGTCTCTGGGGAAGTGTAAAGCCCACCGAGCCTGATACCATCTCACCTACATACCCTTACAGACGTACAGGCGCCTGACTAGTAGCCTTTAACAGCTCTAATTTAACTGCGGGACATGGTGCCCCTACTGGCTCCACACCCAGTAACCTTGCAAATCATGGTTCAAATCGTGGTTCAAGCCTGAGAACACACTGGGACTTGAAACATGACCCTCAGTGTTGGGATGTTAGTGCTTGTGATTTTGTACATTTGTCCCATCTGAGCACCAAAGTATGTATTGATGATGTATCATGTCTCCATCTGGCAGAGACATTGAATATGATTATGTCAACAAGCTGGTTTCCACTTAGAGGTTTGTTTTTCACATTTCCAAGGGCCAAAATAGAGCCATATGTTTAATCAACTACGGATCAGCCTAAAAACAGCTGAATCAGTTGTATCAATTTGAAAAAGTCGCTTTTAGAAGCTTGCTAGAGCGACTCAGGGGTAGAACGGACGGTTCGGGAACTGATGAGCCAGAGGCTGCAGGTTTGAACCCACTGTGGAGCATCAGGATGAGCATTTGCATTCCACCCAAGTCCATGTCCACCCCCACAACATTGGGGACTAATTGTGAAACGGGCCTCTCACTTTTAGAAGCATGCTTTCAGTTTCCTTGTTTAACTATGGCTACATTTTCTCTTGGCTTCAGAATTTATCTTACTGGATATTGTACAGCTGCTCGTCTCCATCGAGGACTCCTTAACTGTGTTGCTGCTTGCTTTGGTTTGTAAAATACTTTGTGCCTTGTTTTTCGAAAGGTATAATAAGAACAGCTGAATTTCATTGTTGTAACATGTCTTCATGGTGTTATTGTAAAGCAGCTTTTGGAAATCATTTATACAAGCAGTAGATTAAAAACGGAAACGCACATAAAAAAGGTCTATTTTTACATTTCCTGATTAGTCTCCATATTGTGCAGGTGGACATGGACCTAGACAGAGTGTGGGGGATTTTTTTAAAGCCCCAATGCAAAAAAAAGTCTGAATCAGTTCATCTGGCCACAACATTTATTGAGACATTTCTCTCAATAAATGTTGGGTCAAAAAGGAACTGCTTCAGTTTGCATTGCAATGTCCTTACCTGGATTATTGAGTATTCATAAAGGCAGAAATTAATGTAGTTTAAAGTCTCTGTAGTTACCCAACAGGTCATTTTGGGGCATCCATTCAACAAGCTTTGTGTTGTTACCAAGGTTACTGGGCGGGACTCCCGAAAATCTAAAGGAAAAGAGAAAGAGAGTATAGAAAGGAAAAAGAAAACGTGAACACGGTTCCTCTGCACTTCAAGCTCCATTAATATTCTCAATGCACTCAAAGTAGGATAATCATAGTATATGTTATAATCTTCCTTATCACATCACCCACACAACACAGACAGATCAGTTGAGATAGAAACCACTAGTGTCAGCCAATGGGCTCTTCTGCGCCATTAAGTATGTACTGCAAACATGCAGATTAACATTAAAGATTAAAATCTTAAACAGACACACTCAATGCCTTGATGTATGTTCAATAATCCAGGGGAAGAAGTCACAAAAGAGGTGAATCTGTTCATCCGGACACATTTTATGGATAGACATTTTTCATCACTCACATCTGCAGGCTGAGCTGACTGCAGGTATGCCCACCCTTACAATCAATAGTTGCATACCAACCTAAACAATGAATGGTTTAATATGTAACTCTGCTATTCACTGGAAATGCAATGGTGAGGAGTACTATTCATGATCACCATTGTAAGATGGTAACAGATGTACATTTAGACCCCCCCCTTTGTTCAAGGATGGTCGTTCCCTCTACACATGGCCTCTTTGACCCCCATCAAACCAGCGTTCCTCCCTATCAAGGATGTACACGTCCTCATCCTTCTGAGGTGGTGCCATTCTCTTGGCCAGTGTGTGTTTTGTTTTCCAGATGTAAAAATCTCACCAATCCTCCCAGCACTTCACAGCATACACTATGTTACCCTGTTTGTGCCTGAGGCCCTGACCCTTGAAAAGCCGTGGTGGCTCAGTGGTTAGAGAGCATGCCTGGGACTCAGGTGTTGTGGGTTCGTATCCCGCCACATAGCTCGGGAAATGTGAGGTATTCAGTATGAAACGCTTTGAGTGGTCGTTAGACTAGAAAATATGCATCTCAACTGTTCGGAAACTACTGCCACTTATGGAATCACAACTGGTTTGCACTTGGGTAGCTGTTGTCCTTCTCTCTTCGATTGGCTGGTACACTGGGTGTCTTCCTTAATTTGACAAACGCCCAGTTAGGATATCCACACTTAACCAGGGCCTGTTTAATGTGGGATATCTCTGGCCATTAGGTGTGTGGGGACATCGTCAACTTGGTGGGGTCGTCAGTTAATGTCATGCAGACAAACCTCCACTGCCTCATCACTAGGGACACAAGTGAGACGTATCTTCATAAGAGACGTGGACATAAGAAACGTAGACGTCTCCAAGAACAAGTCAAAATAACATGACTAATCAATGCACAATGGGGCAGTGATATGAAGTGACAGGTGGGACACCTCAGTAAAGCAGAACCCGTGTTCATCTTCTTTTAATCCAGTCACACTGAAGAAGAAGAAGAAGAAGGGGTGAGGTCATATTACAGGAAGTAGATGAGTAGCAGTTTGCAGTCTTTCTGTACTGTAGTGACTAAACACAAAAGGGGAAACCAGTGATGTATGCTACATTATTTTAGATGGATCTTTGTCAAATTATTACACATCTGTCTTATTTCCAATAGATGAGTCAATAAAATGAGCCCTTTCATCACCACTGAAACAGAGGACATGATGTTATATAAACAAGGGGTGCCTCACATAACCTGTTTTTTCACATTATCAGCATGCTGTTGAGGCAGTGCAGCAGAACAGTATAAACACACCTAGGTGGTTCATTATTTATTCAGCTTTCCAAATACAGAAAGCAAAACAAGAGCCTGAATCATTTAATGTTGTTTCAGCACAGCTTCAATGATTTGGATATTAAGCCATTTAGAGCAATCAGGAGAAAAGACCGGTGACCTTTCTAGGATGTATCCCTGCCTTCTGCCCACTGAGAAAGGTTCCAGTTCTCCCGTGACCAGACATTGGATAAGTGATTAATGAAAGATAGATGGATGGTATAAAGACCTTTTTCGTTTCCATTGAAGGTGGGATATAATGCATTTGCACATGTACAGTTTAAACACCATCCTTCTGTGTTAGAGGAACAATATCAAAGTTCGTCTCCATAAATGTTCATGTCTCAAACATGCCTTTACAGCCAATTGTAATATAATGTGATGAAAAGGTCTCAGTTTAGATGGATCCAAATTCAATTGGATGAGAAGGCACACACTCCCACACTGGACCCAATAGATTTTGAAAGGTCATCAACCTTGAAAAGAAAACCTTTTTTTAAAAACACATTTTCAGGCTAAGCAATACTTGGATTTGCTTTTACAACTCCCATGAGTGTGTTGCTGTTGTTTAATGTTTTTATTGTTAAAGAAGGTCCCGTTCACATCAAAATTAGTCCTCACATTGTTGGGTGGACACAGGCCTAGATGGAGTATGGGGAATTAAGGCTGGAAGCCCCTTCTGAAGCCCCGCATTTAGATCAAACCCATGATGTCTGGTTTGTCATTTCCTGAAGCACACTAACACTGAGCTGCTGCACCACTCTCAGTTTTTTACATTGATAAACTTATATGTATGTACATGTAGGTTTAATTGATCATCTTGATACATTTGTATAATGCACCATTGAACCCCAACTCTCTAATCTCTCTAATCTCTCTCTAACGTGTCTCTTCCACCACCTGGTATTACCACCAGCATGCACTCCTAATGCTGAATAACACTCGGTCGACGTAGTAACTCAAATATCAAGTCCCACTTTGCCAGTTTAAATCGTTCACTTGTTTCCACTAAAAACACTGGTGAGAAATGATATGCCCCACCCACTGACCTATCACCTTCACACACATAAGAAGGGCACATCCAGAGATACACACACATAAATGGTAAGGTTCATATACAGATCAGCCCTTCCTCCCCCGTGTCACAGGCTTACTATCAGCCTATCTTTTAAAGACCCCCTCTGATGAAAATCATGTTTTAACCCAGTTAACATGTGGTATTAGGATAATATTACAAGACACTTCAGGAGCAAAATAAGAAGTCTACACCATGGATGAGTCATCTGCTTTGAAACTGTGAATATGAAGGACAGACTCAGGATACACATTCAGACAAGCAGGATTTCTTCCTTCACAATTTCTTACTTCACAAACCCAAGGAACTAATCTTGTTGATGGACAGGGTGGTGCTTTACAGATCAGGGTGGTGCTTCAAATATCATTATGCGCACCTGCTTTAGCAAAGCAAGCCAGAGGAGAAGCGGCGACCTAATTTGCCAGCTGTGTGTTTCAGTGCTCCAAAGCAATGGGAGAGATGTGTGCTGTTGTTTTTTTCAGCTGCAAATTTACAAGAGGGCCCGACTGAGACTTTCTATGAACGCTTGTATCTTTACAAAGTAGATAGGTTGTCAGAGCTGGCAATCGGGACCATGTTTATCTTACATTAACAAGACATTTTTACCTGACTGATAACGAAGCCAAACAGAGAGCTCATATTATCTATTGCCTCTGTGCTTCTAACATTATACAGAGGCAATATATGAAACACATTAGTATTCTGATAAGTCCACTCATACATCCAAAAAGCTTAAACTGCACTAGATTGAAAGAAACATCTGGAATTCCTAGAATAGTCCATTCTTTATTTTTTTGAGCACTCTCCCCTCTGTTAGTGGTTTCCTTGAAGTATACACACACACACTGCATACACACACTGCATACACACAAACACATTCAAACTGCAACCCTAAACTTTTTCGGTTTTATTTGAAAGTTGGTGAAATATGCTGAACAAAAAATAATCTAAATAAAATCTTTGATTGAATGTGAAAAAAGATTTCACGCTCTGCATCCCTTCAATCAGACTGCGGGGATGGGCTTTTTGGGCTGAGTACAATAATTTAGCCAGGCAACGGTGCTTCAATATTTCAATTACCAGCCTCTGGCATTGAAGACAACTTTGCTCTTTCATTGTTGGACTTCTTTAATGAAACATTTTTTGTACAGCTATGATTTATAAGTTTGCTAATTCTGTTTGGAGAAAAACCAATCAAACGTATGATCAAAGCTGCCTGCTCATAAGGACACCGACATGGATGCCTACTCTTCTTTCAAATTGTTCCCTATTTCTCAGGGGTCACCACAGCAAATTTTAAAGTTTCGATTGGTACCCCGGGAGTGGTACCAATCGAAAACTTTAAAAGGAGGCGGCCATTTTGAAACTGGGCCTCAATCAATCCCAAATAGAGCCTTGACCAATATGGTTGAGGTATGGTCTTGTCAATTCACATGATGATTTGGCGCCAGATGTCCTTCCAGACACAACCACTACCCCTATGGATGGGGGTACAGGTAAAGTGCCGGATGTCAACCCAGCAGTCATGGACTTGCACCCAACATGCATGGCTTCTAATGCAATGAAATAACGGTTTGCAGTGCTTCGGTCAGTTGGTGGTGCTCTTACATTAGTTTACTATTGAGATTGAATTGTTTGTTGAAAAAAGTCTACTGCTGGTCAGCGGTGTCTGTGGTTCTTTTTGACATTAGCATTTCTGTGTTTCCAAATAGGGAATTCAGCTTCAGACACATGACTACCACACATGCTTGATAACATTCAGTGGGGTGTATTGTAACCTGTGTGTGTGTTTGTCTGTGTCTGTGCATAAATGTATTTACAAATACGGTAGGTTTACAATGTATGTGAGTGAGTGAGGTAGACAGACCCAGACAGACAGATATGCCTGCTAAGGTCTATAATGTCTGGTAAATAAACTATATGGAGAGAATGGAGAAGCAAAATGGCCTCTGACAGTGCAAAACGACAGTCAAAGTTTCACTCTGCAAGTTGCATATTCCCAAAATCAGACTTGCGTGATGCCAGAGTTAACCTGTCCATGCTGCTTGTGTTTCTAGTCAAGCCTGCATTTTTGAGAGTCCATGCAGGTTACATGACTACACGTAAAGCACGCGTCACAATTGGACCATGCATTGCTTTTGTTTTTTGACAAGTTCCAGTCGATCACAAGTGACAGTGTCACCAACCTAAGGTGAGAATTGAATGGCATTTGTATCAAATATCACAAAACTAACTCAGACATTTCAGGACATCTATTTTAAAAAGAACTAAATTGGAGCTCAGTGCATAATCCCTTGATGTTCAAAAATGTAAACTCTACCATGGAAATCACAAAAGCGGTGAATAAGTTCAACTGGATCATCGCCAGTTGACGTAATTCACCATTTTTGAGATTCCCTTGTCTGGATTATTGAGCATGCATTAAGACCTGTCCTCCATGGAAAACATGCACATCTGCATATGGAGGCTGATTCAGTGCCATGACTCTCACAGCACTGCCTACGTAGATGAATAAAAGTAGCAAAGTTGAATATGTACCTCCAGATCACGTGCTGGGGCAGCCTGGCCAGGGCTCCTGCAAGTTTGTGAGCAATGTCATGGGAAAGGTACTTGACCCCGGCTCCAAATGACACCACAACTAAGCCATGCTCCGCTGTGTCATTGACCCATGTCTCAAACTCCTGTAGGAATGAGAGGGAGAGAGTTGTTGTTTTTTTAAGTACAGCACATTCATTTTTTTGTAGAATGAATATTTCCAGTCACACAAATATGCACACTCATTAGTTCATAGATTAATATATTACATACACCATAAAAGCAAGGCCATTTTATCCAAAATCCCACAAATTATTTTTTTTTGTTTTTTTCTCTCATTCTGCGATAACCCCACACAATAGTTCTTCTCAGCAGTCACATACAAATTTCATAGCAGCTTCATTAATTTCCTCATGAAAATGACTCAAAAGTAAAAATGGCTTATTCTTTTCTTGACTGAAGACAAAGCAATGAAGAGTTTGCCTGACTGAAACACGTCTTGATGATAAATTTCATTCTGTGTGCAGTCTAGTGGTGGACTTTAACACTGGGGTTTAAAGATACCTGGTCATTGATTTGTAATAACGATTAGTTGGCATTAAGATTGATGTAAATGAAAAACACCAGAGATGCTATTTGAGGTGTTATAAATAGTAGTAATGGAATCATTTTTA
>OMLC01095439.1:0-11156 GCA_900302585.1 Regalecus glesne | reverse complement strand
TACTAGATGACGGCCCTACCCTCCAAGCTTTGCTGTCCCCAATGAGTCACAGTCAGCCTCTTAAAAGCATAATCAAGCCCACCCATCAAAAACAGTGAACTCCCACAAGACCTTCAACATTCTGGAAGTTACAAAATACTTGAAAGTTTCCACGGTTGACACGGGGCTGTTGGCTATTGTGAGTGGGAGCCGTGCTCAGGTGTGTCTCTTGAAGTGTGCTTCAAGATGCGAGATGCGCTCTAAACATCATTTCATGATGTCTTTGAGCTTGTAGGTTCTTCATAAATGAACTGGGGGCTGGTGGGCTGGCCTCATGGGCCCAGCAATGTGAAATTATGAAAAGGAACTTGTTTAATTCTTACAGCAGGTTAAAACAATTGTGTTTATTATTTTACTATACTTATCCAAAACCAAGTGTAGCACTCATTGATCTGATCAGGTGTAAACCAGAAGCTAGTCTTCAGTTTTAATTCTGTATTTCAATGGTTTTTGCAACTAGGCTGGTTGTATTTTGGATCGTAAATGAGAGTCAAGTGCCCCACCCGTTTCTGCTGCTCAGTGGAGAAGTCACCCCTGAGGGACATAAACTTCTACTATTAAAGGTATTAAACAATATGAGTAATCTTCATGGTAAGGTGATTTCATACATCACGACTATATTCTCATTCAAAAACATTATGGCCCTGGACACAAGGATTTGGCACTGGTCCCTGATGAGAAACACTGGACCCAGTGCTGCCACGCTGTACAAAATGGTGCAACCATTTATAGAACAGTTTCCTACATATCTTACCTTCAATCCAGTGAGGGTATGTCTTGCACATCCCACAACGTTACTAGCACCGGAAAGTGGGAAGGGATTAATGAAATGAAAGATCCTCTCCTCCTGCGCTCATACAGAATTGTACCATATTTCGAGTCTTGGTTCTTGCTATTATAGTTTTGTTTTTCATCACGTTTGCGATGCCAGCTTCCTAATAGAGCAGAACTCCCTCACAAAGCCACCGTCCTGTGTAGATTGTCCCCATCATAAATGGCTTCTTAAATACAAACCCATAAGTCTCCCAACATCTGTTGAACTCGATAGACCATGAAACTGAATTCTGTCCAGATAATCTGACACCTTGAAAGTTAATAAAGATTATTTTTCTCACTCCTCTGATCACCAGCTGTCACTCAGAGATTTCTCCTGGTTGACGAGCACTGCTCAGCACTTCCATCCTGGATACCGTGTTTGATTAATGTGGCTTTTGAATAGAGTTATCACTTGCAAATTAGACTCAGAGACACATGTTACATTATCTATCATATAAGAGAGAGGAAAGATTTATAAGATAAACCTAAATATGTCATGTGACTTTCTGAGGACAAAGATGAGCCATTCAGTGAAGAATATTTTAAGATGTACCGGTGACCTTCTCGGGCCAGAAAAGCCACTCCTACCGTGGGATAAACCTAGTTTTTCTAGATACCCTTTGGTATACCCTTGCTCTCAATGCTGCTAGACTATTTCCAATTAGTGGCTTTGTGATAGACTGAGTGTTGCTGCAAAGGCACTAGGGAGAGCTCGAGAAATCATAATCAGTTTATTGAGCATGTGGGTTTTTATTATATGGAGTCTGATTTTGGTTTCATGGCTCTCACAGGTACATCACATAGAATGAAAAAACAACAGGCTTCAGATATATACACAAGGACTCTATATACAAATGAAAATGAGAAGTAATAAAATGCATTGCAGAGAATTCATCAGAGCTATTGAAAAGAATGTTAGCAGGCTACGTACATGCCTGAGGTAGATGGATATGATAGAGCACACTAGTATATGTACAATGTACAGTACAGTATATATAGGAATTTGATGTCATTAGACCATTATTATTATCATTATTATTATTATTATTAAGCACACATTTGAATGACAGCTCATGGAAAGAACCTGTTTTTATATCTGATTACTTTGGTGTACAGTGCTTTGCTGCACATATCAGAGACAAAGACTTGGAACGAGCACAATGTGATGGGTTGGCGGTGACCTGATGTTTTTGTTTGAATGGAGGGCAGGTTGGCACCAATGATTTTCTCTTCAGACCTAACTGTCCATTGAAGGCTGTGCCTGTCCTGTTTGGTGGCTGATCCAAACCAAACAGTGATGGATGTGAATAGGACAGACTGATTTATTCTAGTGTAGAACTGAATCCACATAAAGGAGTAGGGAGAATCTGAGAAATTTGTGTAAAGGGAGAAAGATCCTTTTCAAGAAAAAACATGTAAAACTCAATGACATGTTGACAGAGTCTTGTAAATGCATATTTATGTTTTGTCTGGTTTTGTTTTGCTTTGTTTTTAAAAAGATCTAAATGGTTCAGGCAGAAGTGTATCATATCCAAACAGTTTGCTTTACTCTACACCTTGTGATCATTACTTCCCTGAGAAATGATGATCTTGGCAAGGCATTATTCAGCTCTGAAGTATTGGTTACTGTGGATTTAGAATCATAGCAGTATACAGAGTACACTGAGTAACTAATATTATCTTGGTCAAAGGAACTTTGACCTAGACTTGGTTGTTGATGGAATAATGAAGAGTGATAAAAAAGAGGATGGGCTGGTTGACACAGTATCATGAAACATGGGTCATGAACTCACAGTGCTGCTGTCAGGCTTTAACTATGAGTATAAGCTCAAAATAACTGGACACCAAAGATAACAACAGAAGATGCAAATTTTAACATATTACCTTGTGGGTTGCACAGTGATACAGCAGTTAGCACTGTTGCCGCACTGCAAGGAGGTCCTTTGTTCAAGTCCTGTGTGCAGTGTTTCCTGTGTGGAGTTTGCATGTTCTCACCATATCCACTTAGTTTTCCTCCTGGGGCTCCAGTTTCTTCCCACCATCACAGACATGTTAGGGTTAATTCTCCTACCTGGGCCCCTGAGCAAGGCAATCGGAAAAAAGAATTGGAGTTGGTTCCTAGGGGGCTGCAGCTGCAGAGAACACATTTCATTGTATGTATGTACTATGACAAATTAATAAAGTTACTTTTCTTCTTCCTCTTCTTTTTCTTCTTCTTCTTCTTCTTATTGTGGATATAGATAACTTCTTTTGTCATAGATCCATGGAGAAATTGGGTGCATGAGAGTACAGGTCAAATGTAATCCTCTCTAACATATAGAAATTAATACCACACTGCAGTGATAGTGAATATTTGATCTAACCATATTAACCTGTACCACTGTGCCAAACTAAATATTATTTTAAAAACTTTAAACTGCATTAGAAAAATGTTGAATTTAACTTTTAGGGCTTATATTACGCACTATTGTCCAGTGTACGAGTCGGAGTGACATTATCGACTACTTAATCCATCCTTTAGGTGTACAATATAACAAAGGCTGTTTTGAAGTGTGACCTTCTCAAATGTTGGAGGACAGTCCAAGATTTATGTCACAGTTGAGAGCTTCTGTAGGGAGCCCTGACAGATGGATAATCCTGTGGTTTAAACTTGACAAATATTGATCCTGCGGCCCTCAGTGGCAAGCTTCAAGACCTGAAATTGAGGGAAATGGATTACTCTGCTGTCACAAAAAAGGACAATGACACACAAAAATATACCTCCTCCAATGCCAAACGAGATACCATGGGTTGAGATGCAATGCAAGCAAATGTTAAATTTTACTGAGTGCCATGCTCTTTTTTTCCTGTCTAAAAAAATGTCTTGCATTATTTTCATATCATTGAAAGGGGCCATGATAGGTCAGTGGAAGAGCACACATTTTGACCCAGATGCAGTGGGTTTAAACCCGCTGTGGGGAATCAGGAAGGTCATCCGGCCTTGATCCCCCAGCTCCATCTAATCCCGTGTCCGTCCCCACAACACAGAGACTAATTGTAACATGTAAAATGGGCATCATCTTTATGTTATTGAAAACAAAGAATTGATTCTCAAGTATGAGAGTGAGCTAGGCTACCTCTACTAATGTCAGCATTGAAGACAAAGCTATTGAGGCACATCTCACTATGATTTAAAGTGAATGCTCATCACTACATTTCTGCTGAGCCATCTTTATAGTGCTGTTCAGTTCACATCTGCTATAATGAATAGCTACCTTAATTTGTTGGCATTTTGTTGGATTCTGTCACACAGGACAAAATGTGTTACCACAGCTTGCACTTAAAACACAAGTTCATATCCAAACATCAAGATACAAGTTCAACACAACAGAATACAAGGGAGGGAAAGAAAATGGCAAATGAGCTTATTTTATATAGCACTTTTCTAGTCTCATCACCACTCAACGCGCTTTACATCATGTCTCGCATGTGCCAAGCACGGGGATTAAGGCTGGTTGCCCCTCTCCTGATGCTCCTTGGTGGGATCGAACCTGCTATACCTCACATGGAGAATTCTACTGCTGAGCTACTGTGGCCCCCCAGACCATTTGATTTGTATTGGAAATTAAACCTGCATACACATGGGACCTGCAGAGCATATGGTTGAATACTAATGGTCATGAGAATTGTGTGCTTCCATCTTTGAGGTGACGGTTTGGTGAAGGCTCTTTCCTGTTTCAGCATGACAACATCTCTGGTTTGCCAAACTTGTTGTGGAGGAACTTGACTAGCCTTCCCAGAGCCCTGACCTCAACCCCATCAAATACCTTTGGGATGAATTGGAATATGTGCTGCGAGCCAGGCCATCCCGCCCAGTATCACTGCTTGACCTCACAAACGCTCTCGTGACTGAATGGGAGCAAATCCCTGCAGCCATGTTACAAAATCTAGTGGAAAGCCTTCCCAGAAGAGTGAAGGCTATTGTAGCAGCATACTTTTCATCTTACAGTTCCCTATCTATAAACACTGCTTTTTAGTATGCTTTTTTCAAAAATTGTGAAGTCTGTGAGTCAATTATACATTTAAATTTATTAATGTAATTTCCGGGTTACAAATAATCTCAGATTACAATATCCCTGGCGCTATGGTTGCTCAACTAAGATATGTTCATTACATGTAAAAACTAGCATGGACGGCCTCAGTTGCTCGGTGGTAGAGGGCACGCTTTGAGAACCAGCAAGTCAGAGGTAGCAAGTTTAAATCCACCATAGGGAGTCTGGAAGGGCATCCGGCCTTAACCCCACCCCTCAAGCTCCATCTAACTCTGCCCACCCCCACAACATGGGGTCTAATCTTGACATGTAACTCGGATCTCTCTCTCGTGCAAAAGCTAATGTGGACTGGGGCAAGGTTGCTGCCACTGGTAGAGTTCAGGATGGAGGAAAGATACAGTTTCAATAGATGGAGAACACTGAGTTTTCAGTTACAATTTCTGCACTGTATAGTCTTGCATTAGTGCTGGAGTCTCTCTTTCTCTCTCTTTCTCTCTCTCTCTCTCTGAACCATAGCATGTCAATTGATTACACCTAACGTTGATCACCAATCAGCTGCTATCACATCTGCTATCCTATGACGCCTTCCTCCCTTCGCTTGCAGCCCAAGTTAAACCATCACCACTAGAGCTAGCAACGATGTCTAATACAGCATGCATAAAGAAATGTTCTTACCATGCAGCTGCTAGGCCTTACTTGTGATTAAGCAGAAGGAAATTAAGAGGTTTTTCATCATAGCTGGATTTAGTATAGCGTACTTGGTAAGTGCACTTGACAGTATTTATAGCAGAACTCATGGGAGGTCTAAATCAGGCTTTTGGCCCCTAATCGTATTCACAATCCATGCAGCCAACCACTCTGAGTCTGACAGTCCTCTGGAGGACCAGGTCTTCAGCCCATATCACTAAACTTGCAGTTGGCACTGTCCTTAAACATGATTAACATGGTTTTGAAAGTAAATTTGACTGTGGCTGGTAAAGTTTTATTCCCTGCAGATGGAGGCTTTGCTTGGCCATCCTATTCATGAGGTGAAACAGATAAAAGACAGTAGTTAAATTGCCATTTGATTTCTGGATAAATGTCAAGTAAATAATCAAAGGTTTTTTTAAAAATCCATGCAAGTTAAAGCTGAAATTCTGATGATTTTGCATAATTTTATCCATTCAAAATGTGATGATGATGTGGCAGTTCTGTTGGACAGTCAATCAATATACCAGTGGGACAGTGTTCCAATATAGTCTAGTGTTGGAGCCAGAGGAATAGACCTGTTGGAAGTAATTTTCTCGGACTAAAGAGATGTATACAGGAGACCAATTTAAAAACACATCATGCATTGATTGGCTATTGCTGCCTATAAGCTAGTGAGAAACTTTGTTGAACATGTAAATTCTGATTTAAAAAACCCCAAAGTATACATGATCTTTAATGAGAAATATTTAGAATCAAATTTAGTCATTTAGGGCCAATCATAGCTTAATTTGAAGATTTTCCAGTGAAGGAAGATTGTCATGAAGCAAAACCAACTGCAGGGCGTAGAGAATGGCATCTGGTCATAATCCTCCACATCTACCCTGGGATGGACTGGTGACCTGTCCAGGGTGTTTTCCTACCTTCCAACAAATGAGCACTGGGATAGCCACCAGCAGATCCACAGCTTGACTACTGAGTAGTGGCTGACGCTGACATAATGACATGATATTAAGAGTTATCATGTATCCATTGTTTCTCTCCAGGCCTGTTGTTTGAATCTGCTTTAGAGAAGGTTCTTAAGAACTTCCCAGAGAGGATTAAAAGATGTTTCTAACGGAGGACAGGTGTTATTTTCTGCTCAAATCACAGCCCCTTGTAATTTTTTTTGGCTACCCTAACAGGGGACGGATGAGCAGGTGTTTAAACTGACCTTTGGTGTGAGAGGTTTAGAGGAGGATAATTATGTTTGTGCAGTGAGAATTAAGTAAGTCCCCCCACTGCTTATATTTTCCCATTGCATGCAACTTCATTCTTATCTTATCTTAACCACCAGCGTGTGATTATTTCTGAGTCTTTTGAGTGTTTTCCAGCAATTTCCACATCAACTAGGAAAAAGGGAGTTAAAAGATCGATTTTAGGGGATATTTAAAGATGAGAGTAGAAGGGCCTGGGTTAGCTCAGGAGTAGGGCATGTGCTTTGGGAACCGACATGCGAGAGGCTGGGGGTTTGGACTTACCACAGGGAGTCAGGAAGGGCATCCAGCCTTAATTCCCCCCCACACTCCATCTAAGTCCATGTCCACCCCCACAATGCGGGGACTAATTATGACAGGTAAAATGGACTTCTCTTAGTGGGGGGGGCACAGTTGTTTAGTGGTAGAGCACAATATCAGAAAATGATAAACAAGTTGTGGTGGGTTCAATCCCATCACAGGCTATCAGGGAGGCCATCCGTCCTTTATCCCCCACACGCCATCTCCATCCCTGTCCACCTCCACAACGTGGAAACGAGTTGTGACACGTGACTTTTTCATTAAAGATGACAGAAGGGAGGCTAGCCTGAGTTGCTCAGGTAGGATGTTCAGAAGTCCATGAGCCCTTGTTCCTGAACCGATACTGAAATCTACACTTTAGAAAGTAACGAGGAGGAACTGGTCTGGGAAACTCAGGGTAATTTTTTTTTTTAAGTCAGTGGTGTGGGTTAAAAAGTCAGTCCTAGTCACTAAAATACCTTGAAAGGACGACATAATATCTTGAAATAATCCAAAGCTGCCAAGAAATAAATTAGGGAAGGCTAACTCAAACAGACACCTTTCTTTCTTAGTTTTAAGTGAGAACACATGCTGCAGCATTTTGTATGAGTTGTGGTGGTGGCTTAGCTCATGTGGTGATTGATGGTTTGATCAATGTGTCAATGTGTCCATGAGCAAGACACTGAACCCCTAATTGCTAAGAACCAGAGATTTAAAAAAATGGCCTGGTGGCTAAATCTGCTGTATTTACATTCTAAATGTTTAATAATATCCACTGTCCCTATAAAGGAGATTATTATAATTTCCCCCCGTGTGACTAATAGAGGAATATCTTATCGTATTATCATTATTATCATTATTATTATTAGTAGTAGTAGTAGTAGTAGTATTAGTATTAAATGAAAGGGAATCCATCCTTAATCCCTCCCATACTCCATCAACATTTGTCCACCCCTACGACGTGGGAACTAATAGTGACACGTAAAGCGGGCCTCTCATTAATATTGTAAAATCCAGTGTTATTTTTACATTCATTCATTCATTTTTTTATGCAACTCAGAGGATGGTAAACAAAGTGCGTCACAATAGTCTTGGCCACTCGTAATAAAATCATGTGTTGTATTTCAGGTTTTCTGCAGTAAGAGGAATGTATTGACCTCAGTGATATTTCTAAGCTGACATGTTTTGATTTGGATGTCAAATTGTAACACAAAGTTTATGTTTGCTGAATCAAAACTAATTTGATTTCTTGTTTACTTCTTTTAAGGTTCATTGGAAGCCAGATGAAACTATTTCTGCCCAGATGTGATCTCAGTGAGCTCGGCTTCAAAAACAGTGAGTTTATTTTTCTTCATGAAGCTTGACAGAGCCATTAGAGATATCTTACAGAAACTTTGTAATATTCTTTTGTCCTTAAGCTTGACATATAGAATTAGAAAATGAAAAAAGAAGGGAGTTATTTGGAATTTTAGAGAAAGGGCCTATATATATATACACACACACACAAACACCCCCCCCACACACACACACACACACACAGTGGAAAACAAAAAGTTGATCAAAAACAATGAGGGATGAATACATATATTTTTCAAGCTTGAATTTCAATGATGATTTCAATGATTTCTGCTTGACTGTTTGGTGACACACTGACTTCCTGTCAAAACTCTTTGAGAGGGGAAATCATGTCTACTTATCTATGCTTAGTCGTCCGTTTGAGTAACAGCTCCTCTGGTGCATGCAGACAAGGCACAAAAGAGAGAGCGTCAGAAACAACGTTGCATGCTGAAACCTTCTTTCTTCATGTAAATGTGATCTCAAGGCCCTCCAAATGACTGACATTCATGCCAGGGCGTCTCCCTGCCTTTCACTCAAATGTGTGTTGAGATATCCAGTCCCCCCATGATCTTGAGAGGATTAAACAGCCAAAGCAGATTGATTGATGGATATAAAAACCAGTCAATGCTACACAAGATAAGAAAGAAAATTAATAGATACATTCCTCCAGCCTTGATGGGTCTGACCCTTACCTGGACACTGGCTGCTCCCCAGGAGCATCTTTCCCTCTGCTGCTAGCATTCACTCGTATCAGACTACGCTCAGTGGATCAAATGTAAAATTATCCCGTAATGCAGATGTCCCCTTACCACTATACTACGAATGCTATAGTGAGATGTAATGACTATAAAAACTGAGGATGAACATGCGACTAATATTTGTTACCATTTTAATATTTTTGCTGGTCAGAAAAGATAAGATAAGACAAGATATTCCTTTATTATCCCCGCAGGGGGAAATTGCGGTGTTACAGCAGCAAGTGGAAAGCATAGTAGGAGAGGCATCACATCTAGAAAATGTAATCTCATTCAGGTTCTCCTTCAGTTTTTACTGGAATGTTCAACATTAACTACTGCAACTTAAAGTCAAATATATTGGTATGACCCAAAACCATAAAGAACTTCTAAAGGTTTTTACAATCACTGTGATATATGAAATCTCCTGTAATTGGACCATCAACTCGGAGGAGGGAAAACTCCATAGGAAAAGTCTTGTTTTGAAAAAAGGAATCTTTAGTTTCTTGAATCTTGAGGGAGACTAGCAGAAAAAGGCTCCATCTTCCTGAACGGACAGACACAGATTGCACAGAGTAAACAGAGATAACAGAATTACACTGCACACACAGTTAAACTATAGCAAAGACATTTTTATTAAATTAGGTTATGAATATTGGAAGGAGAGCTTGTAAAATATATGGAATGAATCTGCAATCAACCAAAGACAATGACAGGCAACCCAACAGATGCAGTGAGGAGCTGGCAGGCCCCTGTGCTGTAAAACCAGCTCCAGTCAATGGAGTCTTTGAGAGAGAAGGAAATATTCTTATTGTGTTGCTCTGTTGAGGAAGGAAAGTGAGTCATTATATGTATGCATATATGTACATATATATATATATGCTTAAACCCAACCATTATTATCTTTTTGCTTCGGAGTTAGTATTGTGGGTATCATTTACTGTTTTTGGGCCATGGTAGCTGAGGGCTAGATCACACACCTTGAGGACTAACGAGCCAAAGGCTGCAAGTTTGATCCTACTCTCAAGCATCAGGAAGGGCATCCAGCCTTAATTCCCTCCACACCTGTCTTGGGATAGACTGGTGAGCAGTCCAGGGCGTTTCTCTACCATCTGTCTGATGAGCTATGGGACAGGTTCCAGCAGATCTGTGACCCAACTTCACATAAGAAGTTGAGGACACATTTGGTGCTGTTCAGTTATCTTATCTTTGTTTTCTGTTAAATGTTCTGTCTAATTGTGCGTGTTGTAACTGAGGACCCCCTTTGAAATGAAAGGGTATATCTCAAGGGGTTACTTCTAATAAGGAATTTTCCATCATTGAATGACAAGATATGACTATCCATCCATTCAATAAGATAAGTAATGAGCCCTCCCACTTACACTCCCAGAACACTCTTCTGCCTAACGTTTGACAGTACTATTTATCCTCTCTGACACTGTAAGGCTGATGAGAGAAACTTATTCTACATTTAAACCATTTCATAAATACTTTAGTAGGTTATGAGCATCGAGGCTCCTATCTTGAAGCATAAACCTTTTTTTCCCACCAGAATTCCACACAATGGATCCTTCAAGCATGACATGGTTGCACTCGATTCTCTACAAGCCGTTCTAAATTATTCAGTGTTTCAAAAGTGTCAGCACTTTGGTACGAATGCAATATCATTCATCACTGAATGTTTTCGTACATTATTGTCAGTGCAGTATTATTCATCACTGAGCAATTTGATCTTGTGTTGCATCCGTGTAAAAATGTACATTTACATGTGAAAATACTCGAGGCAATGATGTACTTGATATGGGGCCATGGTGGCTTAGCAATAAAGCATGCTTGTTAGGAAATAAGTCAGGCGTTGAGGGTTCAATCCCACCACAGGAGATCAGGAAAGGCATCCCCCACACTCCATCTAGGTCCATGTCAGCCCCCACAACATGGGGACTAATCATGACACGTAAAACGGATCTTTTGTGTAT
>OMLC01095438.1:0-24704 GCA_900302585.1 Regalecus glesne | reverse complement strand
AATGTATAACTTCTTCTACTTATTGTTTATATTTTTCACATGCTCCCAATTAACACACTTCCTTTTCCCTATACCTCTTTACAAAGGATTTTTTTACATCTTTTTAAACTGTTTTATGTTTGTACTCCGTTTTAGCTCTAGTTCAAGACTGTTCCACAAGTCCAGCCCCACAAATTAAAATGCACATACTTTTCACTTTAGCTCTGACACTATCTTTTTCAAAGTTTAACTCTTCTCTCAGTTTATATCCACCTTCTCTTTCCCTGAACATTCCTAGTATATTTTTTGGCAACAAGTTATCTATAGCTTTGTACATGCTTTGTAATGTTTTAAATTCGACCAGATCTAAAATTTTTAATATGTTTGATTTGATAAACAGTTGATTTGTTTGTTCTGTATATCCAACCTTGATTGTTATCCTTATTGCTCTTTTTTTATATGCATATTGGTCGTAGGATGCATTTGTAGTTATTTACCCAGACCTCGACACAGTAAGACAGATACGGTGAAACCAGTGAAGTGTGAAATGATTTATGATCTTGTATACGTGTTGTTTTTCCTTGAATTCCAGTGTATTTTGCCAGTCTAGCTCAGATATGGTTTACATGGGGTTTCCAGCTTATGTTATGGTCCATGATCACTCCAAAAATGTTATTCTCATAAATTATTTCTATGTGTGTATTTTTTATCTTCAGATTTAATTGCACATTTATGTCATGCTTTCCAAACAGCATGATCTTTTTTTTTCCTAGATTTAGTGATAATTTGTTTTTGTCAAACCACAATTTCAATTCATTCATTTCTGTAGTGATCATCTCCCAAATGTACTGCAAATTTTCCCAGTTTCCATCCTAATACTGACCCCTGTGGTACCCCACAAATAATATCTATATATTTTTATTTATATTCACCAAAATGTATATATATTTACCAAAATTGTTTCTTGTTTCTTAGATAGCTGTTTATCCAGCTTAGCCTAATCCCTCTAATATCATACTTTTCTAATTTATTCAATAACATATTGTGATCAATGGTATTAACAGCTTTTTGTGAGTCAATAAATAATCCAACAGTATTTTTTTCTTGTCAATATAATTTGTAATTTCCTCTGTTAGTTCCATGAGTGCCAATGGCGTTGGAGTTTAGTGCAGAATAATTCAACTTTAGCAGCAGATGGAGACGAGGAAAAAGTGGAAAGGAGAGGTTGGAAGTTAAGAAGTTCCTCCGGGAGTTTGCTTTTTCTTCATTTGTGGTCCGCCTTTATTTTTACCCTTAACCCATACAGCTAAACCTGCTGAAGGAGATTCATCAGGATGAGCTTGGCCGTATCTCTGAGGACCTTGAGGATGAGTTGGGAGCCCGAACCACCATGGACAAAAAACTTGCCGAGCTCCGGGCCGAGGTGAGGAGAGGGAGGGGTACAGATAAATCTGGAATATGCTATGACACAGAGGAATTAATTGAGTAATGCAAGAAGAAAAGGGGAAGTGATGGGGGTTAATTGTGATTTATATTTCTTTGTCTGTGTTTAGTTTTTATCTCTCTGCATCCGAAACACACCTTTGATGGGAGGGTGTTTTGTTTCACCATTTGTAAATTTTAGAGCAACCAGCCCCTCTCCCTGAGAAGCCCAACTGCTTCGTCTCTTTACGAAGCAATTAACATGTCCTTCATGTTTATTCATCTTCATTGTTAGCTATAAACCACTGAAGTACTAACATGTTTTAGAAAAGTGTTATATAAGCTAAAAATGATAATTATCTAAGAATCAACATGATTTGTTAATTTTAGTGCCTTGTTTTTATTGAATGTTCTTATTTTTCCTTCCTCTATCTCTCCATTCATACATTCATTTCTCTCAGATGGAGCGTTTGCAGGTGGAGAACGCTGCAGAGTGGGGGCGGAGGGAGCGGCTGGAAACGGAGAAGTTGGCGCTGGAGAGGGATAATAAGAAGCTCAGGGCCCAGGCTGAGGACCTGGAGGAGCAGCTAGCTAAGAAACGCAGACAGGCTGCCTCTGCACTTGACACCGACCTCAAAGTAATCCAGACTGAGCTGTTTGAGAGGAACAAGGTGAGGCAGAATAGCAAGCATGCGCTTACAATAGCACACATAAAAACACACACATGCAGCCACCCCAACACATACATCAGTGGCAAAATGATGCTATAAGAGCACTCTCCTCTGTGAACAAACTAGCAGGCACAACTACATAGCATTTATGCATTCATATATACACAATGCGGGTACAAATGCGGTTGTTAAAGGACAATGGCTAGAGAACACTCCCAATCTCCTCGTTGGGGAGAGTCAATGCTGTTAAAAGGATTTTTCTTCCTCTAATGCTTTTTCTTTTCAAAACATACCTTTATTCCTTACTAAATCTTTCTTTAATAAACTGGACTCTATCATTATTCATTTTATATGGAACTATAAAGCACACATAATAAAAAAGGACCATGTTAGCAAGCATAAAAATAGTGGGGGGCTAGAACTGCCTAATTTCAAGCTATATTACTGGGCCACTGGATTATAATCAATTACGCACTCGTTAGATGACGCCCCACCTCCATTTGATGGGCAAAAGATGGAACGTGGGGATTGTTTGCAATATTCTATTAGAGCAATTACACTATTGCCTGTGCCGGTCAACAAAGCATACCATAGACGCAACCCTATCATTCATGACACAATAAGGATATGGAAAAAACTGAAAAAACATTTCAATCTCAGCATATTGTCATTTTTACTACCAATAGCTTCAAACCCCATCTTTACACCCTCCACTAGATTGGTCTTTAAATGTGTTTCAAAGGCTCTGTAATATTGGCAACCTGTACATGAAGGGACTTTTGCCTTTTTACAACAAATCCAGCAGAAGTACAACTTACCTAAACATCAATTTTTCAGATATATTCTGGTGAGAAACTATGTTAAGACACATCTTCCTAATTTAGAGGGAGCAAAGCCAGACAAGCTAGAGAGCTTTATTAGAATGTTTACCAACTCACTCTTCATAATTTCTCAACTAATTGATACTTCACAAAGTATTTGCGTTCCCAAGGTGATCGGTATAGAGGAAGAATGGGAAATAGAGTTTGGAACCTTAATACCCCTAAATGTGTGGAAAATGAGCCTGAAACGCATAATTGATTGCTCCATTAAACCCTGACACTATTTAATCTAAATTAAAATTCTTCACAGATTTCACAACTCAAAGGCTAAACTGCATAGAATATTTCCAGATGTATCGCCCCTATGAGAGAAATGTGAATCCATGGAGGCACCCTCACACAGTTATGTCCAATGCCCAAAACTACAATAATATTGCTGTGACATATTCAATTTCCTTTTCTTGATACTTGGAGTTCAGATAACAACTGATCCAATTTTGATTATTCTTGGAATATCTGGGGATCTTCTGGAGCTTAGGGTAACAGAACAGCGTCTTTTGGCATATAGTGCTGTTACTGCCAAAATAATTTATCCTTCTCCACTGGAAAAAAAAAGAGGTGCCCACCTTCAAACACTGGTTGACAGACTTTACAGGCCCTCTCCATTTGGAGAGAATCAGATTTATTTTAAAAGAAAAGCTTAGGGATTTTTTTTAAAGCACCAACCTTTGGTCTCTTACCTTGACAGGCAAATTCAACAAAAAAGTCCATACCAATGCTCTCGTGGGAAGGGTGAGGCAGACAGAGGGTTAGGTTCGATAAATAATTATTTGTTAGCCAGCGTCCCACTCTGGGTCTTCCGGCCGCTCTCGGTTGAGCGAACGAACAGTACTCTCGCTTTGTTCTCCTCCGATGGCCCAGTACTGTCCTTTCCCCGGGAGACCGTTATGTGTGAAATAATAATAATGATAATAATGATTCCCTTATCAGTCCCGCAGGGGGAAATTTGGATTTCTCAGCATTTGTGACCCAACCTATTGTAGAATAGCAGTGAGCTGCCAACATATGGCGCTCGGGGAGCAGTTAGGGGTTGAATGTCTTGCCCAAGGACACCTCGACATGCTGTATGCAGGACCGGGGATCGATCCTGCAACCTTCCGATTGCCAGACGACCACTCTACCCACTGAGCTATGCCGCCCTGTCATAAATAAATAGCGAGGGCTAGTAGTTATATGGCTTGGAGGAGTCATATGCTATGGTTTCCTCCTTCCTGTCAATGTTCTAGAGGGGCATCAAAGCGACTGACCCAACAATAGTCAACTCAGGGAATTTGGGTGGGAAAAAAATGTCCATCCATCCATCCACAACCGCTTATCCGAAATCGGGTCACGGGGGTACTGGAGCCTATCTCCGTTCGCATTGGGCGAGTGGCGGAGTACACCCTGTATAGGTCGCCAGTCTATTACAGGGCAGAGCAGTTAGGAGAATAGTGTCTTGCTCAAGGACACCTCGACACACTTCTCTGCCGGACCGGGGATCCAACCTGCAACCTTTCGTTCGCCAGGCGACCGCTCTACCCACTGAGCCATGCCGCCCGATGTGAAACAAACAGGATAAATAAATTAAAAGAAACAACTTAGTGCTCGTAATGGATAATCCATGACTAGCACAGATGTCCAACAATAACACAACACTCAGGTTCAGATCAGAGAGGCCCTTCCTCCCAATCACGCCCCTCCAAGTGTCCATCATTTCCCACAAGTGCGTTGAAATCTCACTGTGAAACAACAAGAGTCCTTTACAGGAGCCCCACGCAAGACTCCATTCGGGGTCTCCAAGAAGGCAAACTACTCTGAAATACTGTTCAGAGTAGTTCAGTACTTAGACTTAGGGAGGCCATCCTCTCATCCACATGGTTATACTACAATATAGTGGCCCTCGGCTGGGGGCTTGTGAGTATCCTCAAAACCCTCCAGCATGCCTCACCTTGGGAAACTCCAGAGAAGCATAAAGTCAAACCCCTATCTAGTAGTTTGGTTCCAAATCTGATGCTGGGTGGAGAGGTGAGCCCTATCAGATCTTGCTGGTACCAGTCCACTTCCCGCACAAGCTCTGGCTCCTTACCCCCTAGGGAGTTTACATTCCACATCCCTAATGCTAGCCTCTGTTAATTGGGTCTGGTCCATTGAGACCCTTTGCCTTCTACCTGTCTGGCAGTGGACCCAACCCCACTGGTTCTTCCTGTAGGTGGTAGGTCCACAGGATGGAGAAATATCCATGTTGATTTTTTGAGCTGAACCCAGCTGGGCTCCATGGCAAACTCTGCCATCAGGTGCTTGCTAACAGGCCCTCCTTCTGGGCCTGGCTCCAGATTAGGGCCCCGGGCTTCCTCCAGTCAAGATAGCGTCACTTCATCCTTAATCTTTCATGAGGTCTTCTTGAACCATCCTTAGTCTAGTCCCTCACCTGAGACCAATTTGCCATGGGAGACCCTACTTGGAGCACTAGGCTCCAACCAACACAGCTCTCAGGTTCATAGAGACACTCAAACCTCTCCACCACAATAAGTTGATGGTTCCTTGGAGAGGTGTCATCACAATTTCAAACATTATTTTTAGTTTAAATTCGGTCAATAATGAATTCTTTTTGAATAGCTTAAAATAAAGGTGGAATCAAGAAATAATCCCAAGTGTAAACAAAAATAAAAACAAGGCCTTTGTTTCATTTGAGCTGGATGAAACAAATACATTTGTATGTGGCTCTGTGCCCGTTTTGCTATCTTGTATTTTTATGCAGTCAGGGTACTTTATTTTCTCTTGTATTTTTTCTGCTGTGTCTCTAAGTGAAAATAAATTTTGCCCATGGCAGTCTTTTCTTGGTCTGTATGACTAGATTAAATAAGTAAAAGTTTCCCCAATCAGTCCCACAAGGGGAAAAATTTAATTCTCTGCGTTTTAGCCCATCCTATTGTATAGGAGCAGTGATCTGCCACCATATGGCGCTCAGCGAGCAGTTAGGGGTGCAGTGGCCTGCTCAAGGACATCGTGCCAAAATCGGGCACCACTCCAAATGCATATATAGTGTCAGAGTGGATGTTAACTGTTTTGCCTTTGGCTCTTTTAGATGCTTCAGTCAGAGGAGTGAGCTCTTCAGCCTGCGCTGATAAAGAATTTGGCAATGGTCTAGCAATCAATGTGTCATATTCAATTACTAAAGCAAACCAGAATGTTACACGTTCGGTTGTAAGTCCTGCAGAAAGCGTGTTGAGGTGTCTTTGAGCAAGACACTAAACCCCTAAACTGCTCCCCGAGTGCTACATGTTGGCATCTCACTGTTCCTATACAATAGGATGGGTTAAAATAATAATAATAATAATAATGATTCCCTTATCAGTCCCGCAAGGGGAAATTTGTTCTCTGCATTTTTGACCCAACCTATTGTATAGGAGCAGTGAGCTGCCAACATATGGCGCTCGGGGAGCATTTAGGGGTTAAGTGTCTTGCTCAAGGACACCTCGACATGCTGTATGCAGGACCGGGAATCGAACCTGCAATATTCCGATTGCCAGGCAACCGCTCTACCCACTGATCTATGCCGCCCCATAATAATGATTCCCTTATCAGTCCCGCAAGGGGAAATTTGTTCTCTGCATTTTTGACCCAACCTATTGTATAGGAGCAGTGAGCTGCCAACATATGGCGCTCGGGGAGCATTTAGGGGTTAAGTGTCTTGCTCAAGGACACCTCGACATGCTGTATGCAGGACCGGGGATTGAACCTACAACCTTCTGATTGCTAGACAACCGCTCTACCCACTGAGCTATGCCACCCCACTTTGGAATAAAACCTTTTCCAAATTGTAACCTTCAACAAAGGAGTATTGGCCTTTCACAATATGGTCAATAGGAGGGAGAGGAAAGCCACTTTATGTGGTCATTGTACTCCTACAATTAAACTTGTCCTCTGCATTCAACTTATCCCATTGTATAGGAGCAACGGGATACTAGAGGGCCCAGAAAGCAGACAAGGGTTCAGTGTCTTGTTCAAGGACACTGCGACATGCTTCTTGAGGAGCTAGGGATCAAACCAGCAACCTTCTGGTTTCTAGACTACTTGCTCTACCCCCTGAGCCATGTGGACTTAAATGGAACTCAAAGCAGATGTTAACCCTATGTTATGTTTTTATGCTGCACATATCTACCAACCGTCAAACTGACCCATAAGGGCCATAAACACAAACATGAATTATTCACCCTGCTGCAGAGCTACCTCCATCCCAACCACTGTCACAGTAACAGAGACATTGAGGAAATCTGACTTGTGTTCAACAACTAGAAAAAAACCACAAAACACATACTGTCATTTTTTAGGTTAATCTCAACCCACCCAGCAGTTTCACAGACAAACCATCTCTCTCCCACCAATTCTTCCACCCACAGGTCAACCCCCTCCCCATAAAAGAAAGAAATCCGTACACTCCTCAGCGACCAACATTATCGAATGTCAGCTGAATACAAAGAAGGGAAATAAGTTTATATAGAAGACCAGATCAAATCAAAGATCTACCTTTAAGTCGTATCCCCCTGTTAAAATTCACCATTTAGCTCACAGTGAAATAAACCGCTTAAACATCAACTGTGTCAAAAAGTTTGTAGGCTTTTAATGTGGCAGAAATGCACCTGCAACAGAGCCTCCTGTGGCCACTGTGGATATTGTGGCACAACAACTCCAGAGACAGGCTTGTGTGTTGGGCATGACAGCCAGAATCAAAATCACGTTATTTGCTATGTGCGACGAATGGAGATATCAGCGCAAGAACACACATATGTAGGCAACTGAAGAAGGTACCTGCTGCAGCTGCTCACTGCTCCTACACAATAAGACGGGTTAAATCCAGAGAACAAATTTCACCGTATGTATGTACAATGCCAAATGAATAAAGCCTCTTCTCCCTTTGTCAGCACGGCTCATAAAGAGCTGAACATTCAATTAGAACAGCTTGCATCATCAGACAGAACTCGGGGTGAACTCTGAGGTTTTTTTTCGATGATTTGATTTCTGAAGAAACAGCAATAAATCACGATCAGATTCAGATTTATTGGCCATGTAAATTTGCACAACCATGGAATTTGGCTCTGGTTTTATGGCCTGGATAGAATAACTACACAACTACACAAACACCTTCAGATATATACACCAGGATCGACTGTGTATACAGGTAAAAACTAGAGGCAGGTTTTTCCCTGAACTGGTCTGCACTCGAGTTGCATCAATATTACTTTGAATGAGTACCTTGAAGGATGTTTAATTTTAAAAGCAGGTCACTCTGCTCTTTTTTGATTTGACCACTTTATCTGTCAAGTTTCTTGACAGAAAATTTAAAAAAACGTCCATATTAAGCTTTGCCATGGGTTGCTCCAGCAAGTATGTAATCGAATATTAAAACAGGCCTGACCTCGGGGGAATGACAAATGTTCACAGCATTCATATCCTACGATACCATTTCAGTTGGGTCATAAAAATGCCTTTTGTGTCTCAACACTTCCTCCCATTGAAACCGGCAGTACATTATCATTCTCTCAGGGAACGGAGCCTGTCGTTATCACTCAGTTACCTTATGTGAAAGTGAATGAACTCTCTTAAAATAGCAGAATTACATGCTGCAAATGCACCACGTATATCTTTGGCACCCACAATGCAGCTTTTCTGTGGTTGGGTTAGTAAAAACATTGCCTAATGTGTTATGTCGCTGGTTGATATGACTACAGTGGGAGAACTCTGGTTGAACACAGTCACTAACTGCACTCATAATGAATGTACAACAGTGGATGAACATGGCCCTCATGGTCAACCAGATTCATTTTTTCACCATTCAAGTATGAAAGTTTATGTGTTTAATTTATGGGTTCTGGGTTCTTAATTGTGTTTAGAGGGATCCTTCAGAATACATCTATTCTGCATATAATCAGATATTTACAACCTTTCCATCTCCAGCGCTGTCCACAGAAGTGGCTGTGGAGCATACTGAGGAAACAGGGACGAGGAAAGCGAGCGTGAATTTTAATTGTGCTCACAGCTACATAGCCGGTAACTACAATGACACACACCAGCATTCCCTGAGGTATAAAAATTTAAAATCAACTAAGTAAAAAAGAAAGTTTCCACAAATGAGGGGGATGTGGCGATGGCGTATCCAAATGAAGAGAGTGAAAGAAGGAGCAGGAGAGAAACCCAGGGACTGAATTCCCCAAAGATGGTTTATTATTCCGTGCTAGAATGAAGCAGGAGGAAGGAGTGGTAGTCAGCGATGCGTCAGAGTTGCTCTTTGAAAACATTAAAAAGCTGAACGCACAACAAAGACCAGATGTTCCAACATGCCTTATTTATGCACCCATCAGCCTGCTTCCCATGTCCACAAAACACCAGCAGATTTCTACCTTTTAAACTCACACATAGAACACCCTGAAAGAGAGCCACTTTTCACAGATTTGCTGTGTGTGTGTGTGTGTGTGTGTGTGTGTGTGTGTGTGTGTGTGTGTGTGTGTGTGCACGCGCGCGCCTGTCATCTGGATTTTTGAGACATGCAAGGTTTTGGACAATTTGTTAACAGTCCCCAACTAGCTGCAGTCGTCTCTGGCTGGGGTTTACTAAGATGGAGATTGAAATGGAACAGGCCAGGAAATGTTTTTCTGTATACAGGGACGAGGCTATATAGAAGCCTGCCATGTCGACCAAATCCATTACCATCCCACACACTGCTTATATCAAATCACTGATTATTTCCCCAAAATTTAGATAATATATCTGCCTGCTCAAGAAAGTACAGCTTGACGGTAATATTTGCTACGTTTCATTGCTAGACCTTCATTAGGCCTGGTAGCATCGAAATATAGCAAATAACGGTATAATCGCCCGTTTGACTGTGTGGGAACTTGTTTGCAAAATACACTGATCAGTCAAAACATTAAAACCACTGACAGGCGAGAGTTGTGTTCTACATGTCGCGATTAGTCCTCCACATTGTGGGTTGGACATGGATTTAGATGGAGCTTGGGGGATTAGGCCAGATGCCCTTCCCGACGCCCTTTGGTGGGTTTAAATGCACTACCTCTGGTTTGTCAGTTCCTGAAGTGTGCGCTCTACCACTAAGCTACCATGGCCCCCCATTAAAACCACTGACAGATAAGTGAATAATATTATCTTGTTACAATTACAACTGTCAAGGGATGGGATATATTAGGGAACAAGTGAACAGTCAGTTCTTGAAATTATATGTTGGAAGCAGTAAAAATGGGCTAGTGTAAGGATCTGAGTGAGTTTGACAAGGGCATAATTATGGGTCAGAGCATCTCCAAAATGGTAGGTCTTTTCAGGTGTTCCCACAATGCAATGATCAGTACCTACCAAAAGTGGTCCACAGGACAACTGGTGAACCGGCAACAGGGTCCAAGCCTCACTAATGCACATGGGGAACAGAAGCTAGCCTGTCTGGTCCTATTCCACAGCAGAGCTACTGTAGCTCAAATTGCTGAGAGAGTTAAGACTGGCTATGATGGCCAGGTGTCAGAACACAGTGCATCCCAGCTCGCTGCATATGGGGCTCCAAAGCAGTCAGAGGGACCAAATGTCCCCTGTTTATGGCCATGATGTCTACACTGAGCTTGTCATTATCAGAACTAAACCACCAAGTAGTGGACAACGGTGGCCTGGTTTGATGAATCACATTTTCTTTTCCATCATGCAGATGGCTGGCTACGTGTGTGCATCATTGACCTGGGGAAGAGATGAAGTCAGAATGCACTATGAGAAGAAAGCAAGCTGGTGGAAGCAGTGTGGTGCTTTGGGTAATGTTCTGCTGGGGTGTTGGGATTCTGGCCTTCATATAGATGTTACTTTGATACACGCCAGCTACCTAAACATAATCACAGACCAGGTACACACCTCTCCATGGCATGGGTAATCCCTGATGGCAGTGGCTTTCAGCAGGAAGGTGCACCCTACCATATGGCAAAACATGTTCAAGAATGTTTGAGGAACATGAGAAAAGAGTTCAAGGTGTTGCTTTGGCCTCCAAATCCCCCTGATCTCAATCCAATTAAGCATCGTTGGGATGTGCTGGAAAAACAAGCCCAATCCACGGAGGCCCCACCTTGCAACTTACAGGGTTTAAAGGATTTGCTGCTAACATCTTGGTGCCAGATACCAGATGACACCTCCAGAGGCCTTGTGGAGTCTGTGCCTCGACAGGTCAGAGCTGTTTTGGCACCATGATGGGGATCTACACAATATCAGACAGGTGGTTTTAATGTTGCTTTTTAGTTTAAAAAAAATGTTTTTATGTTTTGACTAATAGCTGTATGGATATAACATGGATATGATAAGAGACTAGATGGAGTCTTGGATTTTATTAATGGTGTATTACCATTAATGATATAGCTTACATTTTGTTTTGTTTTTTACTGTTTTTTCTGCCACACCACACGGGCCGGTGGAATTGGTTCTCGGCATTTAACCCATTAAGTCGTATAGGAGCCGTGAGCAGCTGTCATTTGGCACTCGAGGAGCAGTTAGGGGTTCACTGTCTTGCTCAAGGACACCTACACTAGGTTCACTCCGACATCCCAACCTTCCGACTGCCAGATGATTGCTCTACCCTCTGAGCTTTGACCCCCCCCTCTCCAGTAGAGCTCTCTACATTTCCCTGGTCTTAAAGGCCGCATGACAGAAAAATGATGAAATGAGCATGGAGTAGCCCTTACTCATTGGTCAGCATATCCATCCTAAATTCCTGCTGAAAAAGTGATTTACCAGTAAGATCACATATTGGCCTCTAGGCTGAAACAAGGCTATTTTTTAGATTTCTTTATGTCACCAGATTATATGACGGATGTTTTAATAGCATTTCATTACAATTTTTCCATGTATGCCAGGTTCAATAAAATTGATTAACACACCTCATTTTCTCTACCGTATGTCCTCTGTTAGGCTGACCCAAAAGTCATTTCATGGCCACAATGGCAATTGAGTGACTGCATGAAGCCAAATCGTATACAACCAGGCATGTTGGGTCTGTTCATATAAAAAATAGTGAGCAAATAAATAGAAAAACATTAACTACTCTTACAAAATGTCACCTTATCCACTATATGTGTGTCATCATTATGGTATTTGATGCAAAGATATACAATTTGACTTTCGCATAACACTATACACTTGTTGTACATCGCTCTGGATAAGAGTGTCTACTAAATGCCTGTATTGTAATGTAATGTAATGTAATGCATAATTGCTTGGGTTAGAGCTGGTATATATTTAGGCTGGTGATTTTCAGGTCAACATGTGACAAGGCAAAGCAACGTGCAATTTCAATGGAAAACAGATGGACATGTGTCTAAATAGGCTTTAATGTTCAGAGGGAATGATAATTTCTTTTTTCCTTTTTTTTCATTTTCCCCACCCGAATTCCCCATGTTGCCTACTACTGGGTCAGTCTCTTTGATATCCCTCTAGAATGTCAAAAGAAAGGAGGAAGCCATAGCATGCGAGTCCTCCAAGTCACGTGACAACTGACCCTCGCCATTTTGCACACCGCGGTCTCGTGAGGAAAGCACAGTGCTTGGTCATCGGAGGAGAATGAAGCAGAGTACTTTCCCTTCACTTAACCAATAGTGCCCAGACAAACGAATCCAGAATACTTTATCCAACCTAACCCTTATACCGATGTGAGGCTTAGCTAATTATGTCCCACTAACTATGGACCTCCGGCTGTGGTTCAAAACAGCGCAGCTGGGATTCGAACACCCAACTTGGATGACGCAGAGATGCACTAAACATTGTCTTAACCCCCCCATGCCACCCGAGGCATAGAGGGTTGAGCTCTTTTTTCTTTAATATCTGATGAAAAAAGAAGAAGCTCTATTTATTGGTCCTTGTAGATACATACAACCAATTTTTTTCCTCAGGGTTTAACCCATCCTATTGAATAGGAATGGTTAGAAGCCCCAGTGCCCAGATGACTTCAGTGTCTAGCTCAAGGAGACCTCAGCACATTTTCAGTAGGGACCAGAGATCAAACTACCAATACACTGACTGCGATTCAATCCCCCTCCCTCCTGAGCCATGTCGCCCCTAATGCCCCAGTAGTCTTCCACACAACAGCATCACATTATCGATGTTGAGGTATTCACTCAAAAGATGAAAGCAGCTTCTCCTGACATAAATACCTCTATGCTTGCAATTCTGTGGGATGTATGCAAGTGTGCGTATCGACTCCCACAAACTTCACACAAATACTCTGCATTCACATATTTGAGCACACGCGCAGCCTACATGTACGCCGTTCATTAACTCCTGCGCCATGTTAATTGGGAAATCATTACATCAAATACAAGGTCATGTCGCCAAAAGCTGCAGAGTGGTTGTGTTAAACCACTATAAGTTTTGTATACATTCAGATTTCTTTCTGAAGCACTGTGGACAGGAGGAAGAGATCCTCAAAAGAAAATCTGTTCTGATCAATTAAAAGAACAGGGAGGTATCTGAAGGGGGGGTGTGGAGGAAAGAAAGAGTGCTAAATCGATGGAAGCACAATAAAAACTATTAGCAGGGGAGCCGACAGATGCTGATGTGCCGGTCTCCTTTCCAGGGATTATTATTTATTTACACCTCTCAATCACAGCCTCCCAGATGCTGGCCAGGACTCTGGCATGGCACACACACCCGGAGGGAGGTGGAGGAGGAGCTGGAGGAAGAGGAAGAGGATAAGGGGGCATGAGAGATGGAAGAAGGGAAGGAGGCGGAGGGATCTCTGGGCAATAAAGGAGAATGAGGTATAGAGGGGGCTCTTCTTCAGAAAGGGGTCACGGGGTCACAGGGTGAAACTCGGCTTTGACAGGGGAGCGTAACAGCAGGTTTGGTCACGTGCCAGCTACAAATCGACTCCTAAAATATACCCATTGTGTGTGTGTGTGTGTGTATGTGTGGTTTTCCCCCACCATCCTCTGGAAGATTCTTAATCGCCAAGTGTTCTAATAGGTCTGCGCACATCTGTCACTTAGAAGCAAATTGCTTCATTTAAAAGGAAAAAAATAAATAAAACAGCACCCGCATATCCAATCTCACAAAAGACTGCAGACAGAAAAGCGAGGAGACGCGGCTGCCGAGGTCACTGAGACTTAATTTGATTCTGTTTGGCATCGGAAGACAACATGAAGTGAGCCGGGATGATATGGCAACCGCTCATCCCACAACTGAGACACAAGTCACCTAACATCCACTTCTTCTCTCCTTTGCTCCTCCATCATCTCCTCCTCTCTCACCTCAAAGCAGTATTCGATGGAGCTGATTTGGACTTGTCAGACTTGATGGAGGAGTTTTCTGTGGGGACGCATGTCCTTGCCTCTTCTCTGGCCTGGAGAGCGTTGGAGACGAGGGCCCAGCAGCGCTCAGTATGCACACCGCCTCTCTCTATCCCTCTGAAAAACATCTTTATTCAGCTTCTCCGCTAATGTCTGCGGCACAGGCATCAACATGCTTTGTGCGAAATGAATTACTGCTAATTAAAAATCAACAGAAATGAGCATGCAACACTCTGTGCCCCATTAATATTTTAACCAGCAGCAGCAGTAATTAAAGCCGTGCTAATTTTTTTTCCCTCTCTCGCTCAGCAGCCACAAACCAGTCAATAAATTACATCAAAAAGTACAGGTGTGTTTCCCTGTCAGAGCTGTAATATCATGATATATCGACATCATCCCTCATAGTTAACGGTCTCACCTCCCCAATTCTCCAGCGACTCGCTACTTGCTGTTATCTTTGCCGGTGGAGATGGAAGGAGGGGATGCGGGGCTCTCGTCTCACCAGAACACACAGGTGTCTCTATGTGTCTCATTTGCAGGTAGCAAATGGATGCTAAGAGCACCATTAATGGAGATTCCTTTTTTCCCCCCGCTGCCTTTCTCTTGATGTTCAGGAAAGGCTGCTTGAAAGAGAAATGTGATGTTTCATTCATGGCCTTGCCCTCGGGTGGGTATCTATACTCTGCCGGCATGCACAGGGGTCTTATATATACCCTTTATCCGGTTTTCTCAGTCTTTTGATTTACGGCAACACCGTAATGTCCCAAGTTTAGCACAAGAGATCTGCTTCTTTTATATGAGAACAATTTGCCTCGCAACAAGGAAGTTTAGTGACCAACCTGGAGCTACCAGCATGTCTTTGAAGTGCCATTTTAATACAGAATTTAATCACTTGTTGATAAGGGCTGGCCCATAAAACTAAATTTTGTCATTTTTGCTCAAACTGTAAATCCCGTCAGACAACCCATACCTGAGGCCTGGGAGTAAGTCTGAGAGAATAACGCCGATGGGACAAAGATAACAAAAGCGTGTGTATGAAATGCAATACTTTTGCCTCGATCAAGCCGCCTTGAATTTCTTACTGTGTGTTCAAAATGCAGCTGCCAGACTACTCACTAGAACTAGCCGTAGGTCCAGTATACCCCCGTTCATTCATCTCTCCATTTGTTTCCCGTAAAATTCAGAATGACCTGAAAGTGCTTGTTGATTATTTTGGAAGCACTGCATGGTCTTACCCCCAGTAATATTTCTGATCTGCTCACTCCTCATTCCTCTCCCGACCACTCTGATCCTCAAACCTCAGTCTTTTATCCGCTCCACACTCCAACTGCAAAACAAAGGGTGATCTCAACTTTGCAGTTTTAGCCCCAAATCTCAGGAAGGATCTTCCGCAATCCAATAGATTTGAGGAATCTTTGGACCGGTTTAAGCGGCTTCTAAAGACCCATCTTTTTAGGTAAGCCTTTTTATAGACCTGCTGTGGCTGGTTTTTAGCTTGTCTGTCATATTTAATCTTCCTTCTATGTTATCTTTTTACTGTTATTGTTCATGATCATATGTAAAGCAATTTGTAAAGATGTGTTTTAAAAGCTCCATATAACAGCTTTTTTTAAACTTCTTTACTTACATGAACTGATCCCTTTGTTATTTTTGTTGTAGATGTTTGCTGTTAGCCAACACCAACTCAATTGAAAAGTTATTCTTACACCCCAAGGACAGCACAAATGAAATCATTCCTTTGGATGTGGCTATGGCTGTCATCTTGCTGCCAAATAATCTGCTGTTCGTCTAAATATCCTGTCAGAACTAAGTTTGTCTGCCCAATAAACTCAAAGAACCATTTAAAGCAGTTCAAAATCGTTGAATCAGGTCATCTGGATGTAGGTTTAAAAACACAAAACAGGAGTATGTTAAAGGGATGAAAAGAAAAAAATATTTTCAAGCTCAATAATTCAGTTAGTACCTAGATTATTAGACTACCTGCATTATTGAGTTTGAAAAGATATTTTCCTTTAAAGTAGATTTTGTCTTCAAACAAGCAAGTAAACAAGTTCTACTTTGGATTCTGGTTCATAGATATCAAATGAACTACGAAATGACCTACGTCTTTTAAGCAGAGGCAAAATTACCTTACATGTAGGCAAAGCAGCTACATGTGGACCTGCAAAAGCTTAGGGGCCACATGCAAGGGCCCCTCTTCATCTCAGCACTATCATATTGAAGATCTTGAGCACCGAGTCTACAGTACACAGTGAGCTAAAACATGTTCAAAAAAAGTATGCATGCAGTACACATGTCCATAATTTTGCTGACAGAAGACTTAGCTAGCTGGTAAAGTGCCAAGACTACATGCATCCATCCCTTGTCTCCCTCTTATCCGCAGTCGGGTCATGGATGAACTGGAGCCTATCTTCGTTCTCATACTGCTTGCTTTCACTTCTTTCACTCACTAGTGTCATGACGCTATGTTATGTCCGATTGTGATGGGCACGCAGAGGCCCACTTAGACTATCTTGAATTGGCCCAACACTAACTAGCTATGCCTGTGCTTTAGATAAAATAAGATATCTTTATTTGTGAAGATTCAACACTGGAATACACACACACACACACACACACAAAAATGTCACAGATGTGACATTTTTAAACTTACTTGCCCAGGGAGGGTCTCATAACTTCAAATAATTGCCTAAACTTGGTGTTGCAAGTGTATGTCTGGAAGTCCGATTACAGTTTGAACATCTCATCTTCAGATTTTAAATGAATCCTCACTGAGGGACAGGCACAACTCTTTTAGACCCTTCAATAGGGAAAGCATAGGCCCCCAGTGCCATAGGGGGCTTACGCACCTATGTTCAGTGCGTCTCTACATCATGCAGTTGGGCGTTCGAATCCAGGCTGCAGTTCCAACCACGGCCGGAGGTCCATAGTTAGTGGAGCATAATTGGCTAAGCCTCACATGGGTATAAGGGTTAGGTTGGATAAAGTATTCTAGGTTCACTAGTGGCCCCCTCTGGGTCGTCCGCGTGCTCACGGTTAAATGAACAGAAAGTACTCTGCTTCATTCTCCCCTGATGGCAAAGCACTGTGCTTTCCCTGCGAGACAGAGATGTGTGAAACAGTGAGGGCTAGTGGTCACGTGATTGGAGGAGACATATGCTACGGCTTCCTACTTCCTGACGATGTTCTAGAGGGTATCAAAGTGACTGACCCAGTAGTAGGCAACTCGGGGAATTCGGGTGGGGAAAAAGGGGATAAAATGTTTAAAAATTAAATAAGACAAGCATGTGTACAGTATGTGCGTACTTGCCGACATGCTCAGGTGTGTGTGCGCGTCTTTGCATGCCTATATATGGATTGTATGTTCATAAATCATGTGCTTACATCTGCTGTGTCAAATCAAGAAGTCAGAAGATTTTTTTGGTAGGGGGTTAAAACTTACATTTTCACATCCACCAGTAGTCTTTCTAAGCCCAAAACACATAAAACACAGGTCTCATGACAATACACACTCACTGTGCTGCAGAAATGTACAAGGATGACTCAATTTTTATATTTCATAGCTAGAAAACAAATCACACTGGTTGACCTGACAGACTATCAATAATTTCTTTTAGATGAACATTTCTGTCCCTTTCACTGACCCTCTTATCCAGCTGCAGTGTTTCTAATTGAGGAGCGATGGAATATTTGTAACTACCATTGAGATCTACAAAGTTTTGGAATAAAACTTAAAAAGGTTGAAGTAATTACTTCCTCACAGAATCTAAGTAAAAAGGGGATATGCTGGTTGAAAGATGCCCCCATCCCTGGACTGTCAGGTTAGGGTCATAATTGAATTCATGTCAGGCTCGGGGTTAATCGCAAGAGTTTTTTTCCTTCTCTAAGGGCACAAATGAGCAAGCACACCTAAAACTGCACTACAGATCAATATCTTCCATTGAACGCTGATGGGTGTTTTTGTGTGTGGGTGTGGAATTCATAAACATTCTTTCCTGGTGCTATGACAACATCCAGTTCTGGTCAAACTCTGATCCTGAGAATTTGAGTATTGATACTGAGTGTTTCTCAAAATGGAAATATAAGATTCTTGGTTTTGGCTGTTGTTGTTTTTTGACAAGTTATTTTTCCTCTCCAGGAACCATCACGTTATCATGATGGAGAGGTGTGTGTCTCCCTGTGTACTAGGGAGCCCTGTTGTCTGGAGCCTTGCATTCCTGGTAGGGTCTCCGTTGGCAAATTAATCACGGGTGAAGGGCCAGACTAAGAATGGTTCAAGGAGACACAATGAAAGATGCAGGACAACATGAAAGTACCCCGCTCAGAGGAACCCCAGGGCCTCATCTGGAGCCACATGGAAAGGAGCCAGTTGGGGTGATTCAGGGATCTATTTAAGGATGCCACCTAGTCGCCTCCCTCATGAGCTGTTCCAGGCACGTCCAGCTGGGAGGAGGCTACAGGTTAGACTGAGGATCATGTGGAGGGATTATATCTGCACGCTGGCCAGGGAATGCCTCGGTACCTCCCAGTCAGAGCTGGTTGATGTGGCCAAGGAAAGGGAAGTTTGGGGTTCCCTACTGGAGCTGCTACCTCTGTAACTTGACATCAGATAAGCGGTTGACAATGGATGTTGTTGCTGTGATTCGTGGAGGGTTATCATATACCCCGAAGCCCTGTCCTGTGTTTTGGAAGTCATTGTTGGTGGCTGAACATCTCCTATCTGTGGTTTATCAAATTGTTTTATCGGAGTTTAGAAATCACTCAAAGCACCACAGGAAAAAAACTCATACGAAACATTGGGCTATCGAAATGCCTTCAAAAACCAACACGTAGTGGCCATCAGCACTGAAATGAAACCATCATGAGGAAAAAAAACCCACCATCATAAATGCCGCAGCCCAAATGTACGCAGAATATCAACCATACTACATTAAGTTGACTCATCTTCATTTAAGGAAACAAATCAGTTGGTTCCCAGTCATCCCTTGAATTTGTTAAAACATCATAATCTTGTTCAAAAATCGATGGAAAAGTCAATGTCCTTTTCATTATTTCTGGACACATTCTGCAGATAGATGTCTTTTTTTAGTCTGACAAAAACGATGGACTCTGGTGACCCCTCCTGCTGCTTATCTTTTCACATGCATGACGGAGTGTTCATATCACAGAGGTCATGGCCTCAAAAATCCAAACAAAGTCTATTGACCAGCTGACAATAAACTTCCCAGGGACAACGGCCCCTCATAGAAATGTGTGCTGATGCAGCCTTCTGACCTCCTTGAACAGGTCAAATAGAAGCTGCAACATAGGTTTAAATTGTGTAGCAGTCCTCTCTTTTAAAATCACTGCCTGTCAACTCTATTCCTAAAGGGTTGATGGAGAATAAAAAAGTTTTTAAACACTTCTCAGGTGTATTAAATATTTGAAATAGAAATTGCCTTTTTAAACCTTGTTAGCCATCTCCCCAGTCATATTATGCACCTATTTAACAAATTACACCAAAAGAGAAAATTTGATTTTGACTTATGTCCTCATGTCATGGTCAACCACTTATCTGAAGTCAGGCCATGAATCTGCTGGTGCCCATCCCAGCATTCATTGGGGGAAGGCGGAGAAACACTGGACAGGTCACCAGTCCATCCCAGGGTGGGCATTGGGGGGATAAAGGCCAGACACCCTTCCCGATGTCACACAGTGGGTTTGAACCCTCTGGCTCTTAAGTTCCCAAAGTGTGTATTCTACCCTGAGCTACCGTAGCCCCCTTATTTTAACTTATATTACCTCAAATGCTGATCAACTTAACTTCCTATGAAATAGCCTGGGTTTTGTGATTGTATCGCTATGTCCAAGCAACCAGAAAAGCATACGAAAGTATCTCTGACATTGGCAATGAAGTTCTTGGAGACAAGTAGTCCTCCATGAAAGAATGAAGACTAGCATTAGCATCCAGCTCTATATCAATGTAATTCTCCTTTGTTATCCATCCCATGCCCACGCTCGCATGATCCAATCATATTCTCAAGGATCACATATCACCAATCCCTGCATTATACATCCATCCATCCATCCACACATCCATTGTCAACCGCTTATCCGAACTCCGGTTGTGGAGGTACCAATCTTCCCTTTTCTTGGTCACATCAAACAGCTCTGACTGGGGGAATCACCAGCCATCCTGTTTTACTTGAAAATATGTCACAGCGTGGAATCAAGACATGCTCTGAATACCATTTCATGTTGTTTTTAAGAAATGTCTGTGTTTGACTGTATTGACAAGTTAAGAGTTTTGCGCGACAGCACATCAGATTGGCTGTAACATGTTAACATTTATAACTACTGGGTGTGGCATTGATGCAGTGGAGATCAAGCGAAATGTGATACGCTGGCCTCACACAGTAATCTACCGCTATTTGCTGATGTGAAAATCAAGGTAAGAAGCCTTGTGCTTGATCACATTCAGGTCAAATTTAGCAGTAATGGAGCTGTAACTGTTTAATCATTCCATCTATAATTAGAATATGTACAGACTGCAGACTGACCCGATGCCTCCTGTCTTAAGCACAGCGACTAAAAGTTTACCCAGGGGTTGACATTTAAAATGACACAGAGAAGGATGTTTAGTTTTTCATAGACACACCCACAAACATATTATGCACATACACTCATACTTAAATAGACACATTGCTTTTTCCAAGACAGCACTAAACCTTCCATATTAAAGGTCTGTCTCTGTTTACGACCACACTGGTCTCCTTCCCCACACAATGAAATTACATCACAGGGAGCGTGGAGGCAGATCCAAGGCCCATTTATTTGAGATTGCTTTTAGTGTAATTCAATAACGGCTTTTTTACTCATTTATTTCCATGGTGAAATTTGTGCTGAGGAAAACCAGGGCTGTGGTTCCCTCATTAGCAGTAATAATAACCATAATAACGATAATGGTATTAAAAGGCAATTGTTTGAAAGATCCTGCTGTCAGTCGCATACAAATAAACACAAAATCGATTCTGGACATTTTCGTTAGTACTTAGTGGAGAATTCGGTTTTAGCTTTATTATTATGCTTACCACCATCATCATCATCATCACCACCACCACAAAGCATTCATACTTTAGATGAGTTAGATGCATCAAGATAATGTCTGTCTATGAAAGTTGGAACCAATAAGGAAATGCTGTTCAATCATAAGGTTTAAGGTACAAAATGTCTTGTAGGATGCTCAATAATCCAGATAAGGGAATTACAAAAAAAGGTGAATCAGTTCATCTAGAAACAATGATTTTCTCCAATGGCTTGATGGAAAATGGTGATGATGATTTTTTAAATGTTATTGGATCTAAAGTCGCTGGTGTGTAAGTGTCTACGTTCTGTCTAGCTACAGAGAGAGATAGAGAGAAAGAGAGAGAAAGAGAGAGAGAGAGAGAGAGAGAGAGAGATGGTGAATTAGAAAAGAAATCCAAAGGCTTTCAAAGGGAAAGGCGAGCCGAGGAGAGGAGAGGAGTCAGTAAAGCAGGCGTGATCCGTGGCTCCAACGTCGGATCCATTTTCCGCCACTGGAGGCCAACTGGCTATCAAGATGGCACCGCCGTTACTGGGGCTTAAGCGGAAACTTGGGCTCTGCTGATCTGCAGAGCGAGTGCAGCTTCCCTGAATGCCCTGCAAAACTAAATATTTGAATATTCTTCACCACTCCTGAACCGGCTTAAATTGGATCATTTCATTGTGCCGCTTGTCCCTGCCAAAATGCCAAAAGAATGTGGGCCTTGGCGAGTCTTGGAACACTGAGGCACGCCACTCTCCCCCCCGGCCCGGCCCACCCCCCTCCACTATCAGCTGACACAGAGTCTGGCCCCGGGGGGCCTCCTTTCTCCTCGGCCACACTCCCACTGTGAGGAGCCGCACTCAGTGCCCACTCACATTCCTCAGACAGACAGGCTGACTCGGCCGGCCGGCCACAGCAGCGTAACGTCATCGGCATCAGGTGACTCAGTCCAGCAGTTCATAACTGTTATCAAATAACCAAAAATGTGCTGTGTCCTTATCTGCCCCTGAAACTGTCTTTTAACATGAGAGGAGATAGAAGACTGACTAAGAAATACCAGGAAGAGCTTTTTTGGGGGGATGTGCGAGAAGTACGTTGACGCATTTAATGCTGTGCTGTTTTCAATGTCACCTGCGTACGCCAAGTCATGTGCAAACTCATTCATATACAAACGAATATCATTCTTGTTCTGATGAGATGAAGAATTTACCAGAGCAAAACAAAACAAAATAGTTTTACTGACACTTTCCCCTTCACTGCATTTCAAACCAGAATCTCTGAGACGTGAGAAAATGCCAGTCTGACAATGAGATGTGGGGGTTGGGGAGGGGGGTATCAGTGTGTGATTCGACTCGCTTCTCATGGAAGTTTGGGGTTTAATTTGCGGCTGTATGTTGTTGTTTTTTTTCTCTTTACTCGGCCGACACCTGCAAAATTAATATTTAGTGATGCTACTTTGGAAGCAAGTATTTACATGGCCTTTAATTCTCCGGGTCAACCCAAACTTCCATCCGCTGATGCTTTTTCCACACACTTCCTCTCTTTTGTGCACAACTCATCAAACCGCTTTCATCAGTTGTCTATAATTGCCTCATTAGAGTTCCCCTAATTATAGTGATCAAGGAATCTTCCATACATATCCAACGAAAAACGGTTTTGCTTCAGTTTCGGTTCTTATTAGTTTCTATTTGTTAATATGATACAATGCTCTGAAACGCTCAAAGCAAAGGTCTAGTGGGCTTCTTTTATGTATGCACTAACTGCATACCATACATAATGCACATTTCTGCAGCTGTAACCTCTGACCCTGCAAGCTAATATGGTTTTAATGACATTTTAACTTAATATTTTCTATCTGAGATCTAAAGTGCTTATATAGAAAAACTGAATGTATTTAACACCTGATCACTGGCGTAACTATTGCTGGTACAAGTGGTGTGCTGCTCTGGGGCCCAGGGGGTGTCAGAGGCCCAGGATGGAAGGCAACTTTTGCTGCTTAATGCTATTACAAGATGGGGAGCGATTGACACACCTGGTAATTCATTTCCAATGAGAGGCAAGTGGACAGGTAGGGAGGTATGGGTGATCTGTCAGATGGAGCAACAAGCAGGTGCTATCAGGTGCATGTACCTGCCAGTCGCCAGAGTTGAACTGCCAAACCGTTTCCTGAATGATGAGCGTCAAATCTGAGCCATATGGGAGTTCCCTGAAATATAGCTAATTATAGAGTTTTCTAAGCATTTATTGGGACATATAACAATAACAATAATAATAATAAGGATATTAATCTCCTTATAGGGACAGTGGATATCAATGCACATTTAGAATGTAAAGATGCCAGATTTATCTACCAGGCTAATTTTAATCTGCTGTCTCAAGCAATTAGGAGTCAATGTCTTGCTCAAGGACACTTCTACAGTTTCCTAAGGAACTTGGGATTGAAACAAATCTTCTGATTACCAGACTACCATCATACCTCCTGAACTATGCCGCCCAATGCCCCCAGTTACACCCAAATATCAGGATATTCGATAGTTGGAGAAATTTGGCTGTGGAGGTTTGAGTCTGTGGCAGGCTCATAGATTGACTTTGATAAATTTGGCAGGTCAGCTACTGATTGGGCACTGGTGGAAGACTGGCTTACAGGGTGGGAGATGCATGGTCAGTCTCTCCATGAGCTGGAGTTTTTATGTGTGTCCATGCACGAGAGTGTGCTCGTGTTTGGGTGGGGGCAAAGAATTTGCATTGGGGCCAATCAGAATTATGTTAGGCTACAGCAGCTGATAAGTTTTCAATGTAGTTTGACATGTTTTGTTTCCTTCTTTTCTCCATGAGATTCTATATCTCTACCAAGCGGTTGCCTTTTAGGTTCCCATTCAGCATCACAACAACAGAATGGGTGTGTTCACTCCTGTCTACTGGTGACTCAGGGGAATTACAGTATGATTATATTCATTAGATCTAACTCTGGATACAAGTATCACTCTGAAAAGTAAAAGCAAATAGACAACCTTGGAGAACCTATGTGAATATATCCAAACTTCATCTGGTCAAATAAATGGCTGATTGTTTCTTCAAAAAAAAGCAATACAGCACAATCACATAAAGAACCATCTAAATGGCTTCACTTTCTCATCTCCTCCAACATATATCTGGTATGACCAAGGACACAATAAATAAAATAAAAAAGCGTTTCAAAATTGGGCAAATGCAACATAAAATGCTCTTAATGAAATCTCAAAATACAAATTTGCAAATAATTGCAAATAAGCGTACACATTGCTAATGTCTCCCGCTGTACGGAAAAGCCAAATATAGAAAGGTTATGAGATGCCTTTTACAGTGTGATATGAATACTGGCTAATTTTACTCTCATAAAATGAGAGGGAGGGTAATGAATATTACCCTG
>OMLC01095437.1:0-31785 GCA_900302585.1 Regalecus glesne | reverse complement strand
GTATTCCCCTAAAAGTTATTCCCCTAAAAGTTGGGGCGACATAGCTCAGTGGGTAGAGTGGTCGTCTGGCAATCGGAAGGTTGCCGGATCGATCCCGGGTCCTGCATACAGCATGTGGAGGTGTCCTTGAGCAAGACACTTAACCCCTAACTGCTCCCCGAGCGCCATATGTTGGCAGCTCACTGCTCCTATACAATAGGTTGGGTCAAAAATGCAGAGAAATCCAAATTTCCCCTTGCAGGAGTGATAAGGGAATCATTATTATTATTATTATTATTCATAGTCCGAAAGATTGAATTCTAGGCTGATAAGGTCTTTTGTGACTGAATCTCGCACATCCTAATTGCTGTTTCTCAGTGTTTGAAACATTTTACAAAATATCTCAAATCTATGAAAATGTGTTTTTCACTTTGGTATCTATCATATTTAATAGACTACAAATGGTCTCCATGTGTGTATATATAAATTACATTTATATAGTGGCATCATAGAAACTGAATGACAATAGAACGGATATTTCAGTTCAAATCACAGTATCAAGATGCTCATTTGAAGCCCTGCCATTGCAAAGAACTGTGATTTTATGAAGCAGCTTAACTTCCATACAAACATCCTAATAAACTAACTTATGACAAATCACAGACTTGCAATAACGAGTCAAACAAGATGTGGAGTAGTACGGACCCTTTATGGGCCTGCTGATGTGTTCTGGCACCGTAACAAATAATCACCTTTTTATTTTAACCATTTTAACCACAAATTCAATTTCTATGGACGGTAAAGTATTTTAAACTCAGTCACAAGATTAAACTAGCATTGGTGAATGGAAGTTGAAATGCGGTGTAGTCATTAAAGAATTGTGTAAGTCACTTGGCAATGTAAGTCACAGAAATATACGACCCAGCCGGTTGAGTAAAAAAAACAATGGCAGGTTATACTCCGGAAAATATGGTATACACTAGAAACACTAGTTATATGATGGGTGAGTCAGATTGGATGGGAAATGCTGTGGGGGAAAAACTATTCAGTATAAATCCACCAACCATGCATGGCTTCTCACAGCACAAGGTCAAAGACAGTGGCATTGACTAATTACACTAAACAAAAATCAGCAGTAGAAGGGACGCGTGTTTATTTTTGTTTGTTGATGTAAATGCTGTAGCCAACGTTCCAGAAAAGAGGTCACCATGTGGGGCAGCTAGTACGGGGAAGAGTCATACAGGTTATTGCTTGTTTTTGTTTGGTGTATTATTTGCACCCTTAGTTATACACCAAATGTCTTTGTAGAATTCATTCTATAAGGCTGCAGTGGATGTGGATTGATGCATCAATGCTGCACTGATGGTGCAGTCAGGTCAGCTAAAGGCTATGCTTAAGGGATACACATGGAATTTAGTTTAATGTCGTCAAAGTTTGAGTATGTCCGTATCTGTGCATATGTACATATGTATACACTGGTGTGTGTGTGTGTGTGTGTGTGTGTGTGTGAGAGAGAGAGAGAGAGAGAGAGACAGTACTTGTGTGTGATGAAACACCTGCGGTTGCGAGCCTCCACCAGCTCGCTGAGCTGGTCCTGAGCAGCCCTAAGCTCCTCAAGACTCTGCTGGTAACTGAGGTCCGCTGAGCCAGACCTCTCCAGAACGGATACCTGATTTGACAACTCGCTTGTCCGATCCCGCAGACGCTGGATCGATGTGTAGAGGTTCTCATCATCTTCTTCCTAACACCGTGGAGAGGTAAACAGAGCGGATCTCAGAGATGTTCAAGTTTATTAATTAATTAGTATCATGAGACCAAGCAAGTAAGTGTGCTTATGTGATAGATGTATTTGACAGAGAGATTGAGATGAAGGAATAGTCACAGCGAGGTTTCTAGAGTAGGGTTGACGATATGTCTGGCCATTGTCAGCCCAACAATCAGCGGTTGTTGAGATATTGCCCCCCCCCATCTTCAATGCAATCATGGAAGAGTTCATAGCAAAATCCCATATTTAGGATTACTTTGGTTTTATACTGGACACAACTGGTCAGCCAAATTACCTAAATGAGGTCATTTTACATCTTTGGAAACAAGTAGCACTGGCAAAAGATCCTGACACTACTAATTTACACAAGCGTTAGAGTGAAAATCTAATTTTACTGAAAAATCACATTTACTCTTCTTTAATTGAACAAAATGAATCACCTTGACATCTTTGCAATGAGCAGTCATTTTTTTGTTTAAGCCCATGGGGGGCAAACTTGTGACAATGGGCTATAAAATTAAATCAATGAATAAATTAACGAATAAAAACTTGATTTAGGCTGTAAAGACAGGCTGAACAGCTGTCTGACATAATTTGGAGAAGAAAAAGTCTAATGGTTGTCAGAAAGATACCTCAGTTTGCAGCCTCCAGATAAACAAGCCGATGGGGATAGCATAACTGTTATTCAACGGTCAGGGTACACAACTGTACCTACAGTTTTCGGTCTGTGAATTTATGAATTGATTTATAAATCGACTATTTTCTATTGAATTTATGAATTGCCATTTAATTTATTTTATTTTATAATTGATGTTGTTTTTCAGCACCAATCAATTAGGCCGCAGCTACTAACGATAGCTAAATTGTCATTTAGTCACTGCCCTATTTTGTCAGATGTGGGAAATCAGTGCAATAAGAAAGTGCATATGGCCAAACTCTGATCCTGTTCATGCACACTATGTGTTTTTTATGTTCATTATTTATCAAGTTGAATTCTCCAGGAGTTACACCGTTAAATTAGCAAAATAAATGGTTAAAAATTGTGCAAAAAAAATACCCCAAATACAACAGTCACTGACTGGACCTAGCCAATTACTGATTGTTGATTTTTCATCCAATCACCCAAGCCTAGTCTAGAGAGACTGAAAGACACCAGGAACATTGAAGCTATTTTGTACCTTTGCATTCACAATTTCAATGTGGACCAGAAGAGAGACCAACTCCAGCTCTTCACTGTAGCTGTTCTTCAGAGGTACACTCCTGTAGCCTGCCCACAGAGAACACGTAACAAGATGAATACATTCCTATCTTCCAGGCATGCACACAACTCAAAAACAAATAGAAAACATCAGAGATACATACAATCACACACACACAGACCTGTTCGGAGTGAGCGGACAGGGTACGTAGCCTGGGCCAGGAAGTTCGGGTCACTAAACATGTCTTCCTCAAAAACAGTAAAGCGCAAAAAGGAGAAGGAAGGGTTGTGGATGTCGAACACAAACTGTTTCTGCACCCACACAGGATTCAACCCATTATCAGCTGCGAGGGGTGAAAAAAGACAATTAGCATGTTATCTTGAAATACATACGGGCATTCCATCCATGCTCACATGCTCCATCCTCTTTGAGAGCATCTCAAAGAAAGAGGATCCATCTCACAAGTACAGTTGCCTGTCACCCAACAGTATATTGTCTCACCAACAACATCTGTCTTGCTCTTGCAGCTATCATAGTCGCCCCCGCAGATCTCTACCTCCACAAAGGGGCAGACAATGCTGCGACCATTCTTGGGCAGATGACGGGCTCCCAGTACCTGACAGAACAGTGGTAAGTTTTAAGACTTATTAAGTATTGGTTATGTGTACTCATGAGGGAGAGTAAAATTAACTTCTGAAGTAAAAATCAGGTATCACATTTGGGATGGTTTGATACCTGGCTCTTGGTTTCAAGCCCTAACCTCTGATTAGTCTAAATATGCAAGCAATGCAATTTTTCTTCTCTAGAAAAATGCTAAATAGCTGTGACTGCTGAATCTGACCTGTAGCTGGATGGTGATTGGCTCTACACGTAGGGTGTCTTTGTCAAAAGGGTCAAACGCATCGTCCCTCGTGATGTCAGGCTGAGCCACATAGCCGCACCCTCCGCCCAGCATGAATAAGGCCTGGTTCAGCTGCATTGGCTTATCTGCATACGCACACACCAACACTGAATATGTACAACCACACAAAAAGATGTTCATCAACACATAGAAGTATGCACATACAAAAACTTACCAGGGGTCTGGAAGTTGAGTGCAACCAGTTGGGAGCCACAAACCCACATGGGAATGGGGTCATAGTTCGAGGAATCCAGCCTTTGCCCTCGTGGATAAACTCTGGAGAGCTGACGACGGTTGTATTGCAAGAATCGCTTCCCCCGGCTCCGTGTTGCAAACTTCTCTGCCTTGGTCTCTGGGAATGAGGACATGTCCCGGTAACATGCCCTCTCAGTCCCAATCTCTGGAAGCAGTGGGGAAATGAAGAAAGGATCACCACAAGGAAATGTGGTTACACTTGGTGTGTGGGGTTGTGCTCAAACCAGGTAGAGCCTATTATGTAGAATATAAAAAAGGGATTTGGACCCTTACTCTCTTCGTTGAAAGGGACAGGCCTACAGTACACAACCAGCTCAGACAGCTCCACAGCAATCTTCTTCCTCCTTTCCATTTGCTTCTCCTCTTGCATCTTTCAAAGAGATAACCAGTCAGAGTATCAATTAGGGGTGCACCATTAAGACACTGACAGAGACTCCTTACATTTTAGTTGGGACTTCACATAATTACCATACCCCGTTATATCGTGTCTACCTTCTCTAGTTGGATCTATTGCCTCATTGTCTATCCAACTGTGAGCCATGAGACTATAAAATCTGTATGTGGTGCATGTACATTAGCCTGTATTGTTTTGTACAATGTCCATGATGTGAGGATCCCTTCCATAGATTCCATAGTGTCCATGGATGGCTGTTTTATGTCCTGCCCTCTGTCCTTATAGCAGCCAACATGGACATTAACATATTGGCACCTGCCACCCCGAATCCGTGTTTGCTGTTGTTTATTGTGTAGTGTGGCACTGACCCGAGCATCAGCATTCTGTGCGGCTTCCCTGATCTTGCAGACCCAGCCCATCAGGTCCTCCATGCTGTCAGCTGCCACATACAGGGTTTGGACCGGATGAGAAGAGAGCTGCTGAGAGTGGACTATGAACACATGCGGCCTAGAACTTTTCCCATCCTTTAGAACCACTGCATGGATGGATATAGTGAGAAGGAGAGAGGGGATATACGAAAATGGAGACAGAGACAGGGAGAGAGACCGAATGGTATGTTGCTCTTTTTTAATGGATTAGATTCATAGAGGTAGACAGTTTCTTAAATTCAGTCACATCAACCCTAGCGCATAAGATTTTATGGAGGATAATACACAAGCTTTCATGCAATACATTCTGGTATGTGCAGGCCGTGTGGGGAAGACTGAGTAGAACTCTAGTTTCTCCACCAATACATTGCAAAGTGAGGATTTAATCGACTACATTACTCATCAGGCTATCTTCAAGCATCTGGTCTATTAGTGTAACCTTATGCTGATTTTCCCTGCTAACTCCCACAGTATCCGGGTTTTACTGTCGAGACTCACAAACATGGCAGGTGGGTACGTCTATGAAGCCCTTGAGGAATGTGCCAAGAGGGCTGTTCTCTGTGGACTGAACCAAGACAAGGAGGAACATTGATGAGAAAAGGAAAACACATGATCTCATTTTCAATAACAACGCATTTCAGGTGAGTGGTATATAACTTACTACTTCATCTGGCTCCCTGGTGGGAGAGCTGGGCACCTCTTCCACATAATTGGCAGGGAACCACAACTGTTTTTTGCCTCCATAGTCACCTCGCCACCTAGAGATTGACGGGATATGGGTGAAAAAATAACATAGCATTAAATCAACTCACATGCCATGGAGTATGTTTGCAGGTTTTACATCCAACCAAACACTACACCAGCTGATGTCACCAATTAGTCATCCCCTGTCTTGTTTAAATGTTGTGTTATGATTGGTTGGAGGGAAAATGTACATACTCTCGGTCCTCTATGGCACATGAGTGGGCGTCTCCGGTCGGGAGGCAAAGGACTATTTGTGTAATGTACGTGGCCACTCACGCATGCACACATACACAAACACTGACACACACTTACCAGCCACCCTCCTGTTTGTCTACATTAAGAATGAGAGCCTGTTTGGGGAAACACAGCTCGTCTTCCCTCTGAGCTCGATAGTCATACAGGGCCTTCACTGTGCACTGCAAACAAAAAGAATGTTACCGGTGACTTTTACCTTCAGATTCGTCTTCCACTGATACTCCTGCTCCAAGTGAACAGTCTTGGTACCATCACAAACAACTGCCATTTAAGCAAAATGTTGGTAAGAAATGTTATTGTCATTGTACATATAAACAACAAAATGTATTCCCTGCATTTAACTCATCCCATTGTGTAGGAGTAGTGAGCACCAGCAACACCCAGGGACCATCTGAATCTTTTTTCCTGTTGTCTTGCTCAGGGGCACAGGCAGGAGTATTGACCCTAATATGCATGGCTTTTTGATGGTGGGAGGAAACCCCCATGGAGGACATGCAAACCCTACACAGAATGGGCCTGGTGTGGCCTAGGATTTGAACCCAACATCTTCTTGCTGCAAGGCATCAGCACTGCCCGCTGAGCCACCATGAACAGAATTCAGGTTAAGTAGGCACATTTTAAATTCAAACTGAAACTGAGATTTACTTACTCTTTAAAATACGAGTTACGCTGCCTAAAAAGAACTGTGTTGATCAAACTTAAAAGCGAACTGAGATTCTATACACTTCATATGATTTAAAAGTGTGTGTAAACAAATTCACTTACCCGTGCTGTGGGCATCTTATTAGCTTCAACATAGAAGTGAGGGGTGCGAACCTCATACAGCGCCCCGTAGTCCAGCTCCTGAGGAGAGAGTCACTCTCCGTTGATTTTGCTGTCATAACACATCTTCTTTTAACGTGCACCGTTAAAGATGGTTCGTGTATGTATTGAGAATGTTGACTTTCAATCCAACTATGGCCTGCTATTTTATCCCTCAACACGAGGAGGTTTTTATGAAGTCAAGGGCCCACGTTCAATGTACGTTTGCGGTGAGTAGTGCCTGACTAACCGTGGTGCCCATACGGTCCAGGGTATCCTCATTTATGGGGTAGCGGAGCCTCATCTTGCGGTAGAGAGGGTGTTTCTCATAGTAACTGACTAGGTCCACCAGACTCTCAAACTCCGCTGAGCTGCCCAACATAAAGAGACGACCCTCCTGCTGGATACGACAGTGTTTGATCTTACCCTCCGCCCTGAAGAGAAACGGACAGTGATAATAAGAGAGGGAAACACTTTCATACATAACAGCTGATCCGAAGAAAGTGTGAGAACGTGATGCAGATGGACAGAAACGGATCACTGTTTAGGCCTTATGTCAAGAAAGTTGCACACACACACACTACTTTGGCCAGCACATGCAGCTTTTGTATGTGCACAAAGCCTGAAACATGATGGTCATCCATCTCCCTCACTGTGTTTGCGTACTTTACCTGAAGGAGATGGCGTAGGAGTTGATTTCGCTGCGTTTCCGCACCAGGAACGCTCCATCTCTAGGCACTCGCATCAGCATGTGTTCAGCCTGAACACGGGAGAGACTGGAATGGAACCACCTGGACAGCAGGGAAACATTCCAGCACCATGCAACGTTCTTTTTATCTCTCACACTTTGATTGGTTTTCCCACTCTTTCATTCATTCTTTTCTCTCCCACCTCCATACAAAACAATGTTACTCCTATACATGCTGTACACAGTATATCCAATGCTAAATTCCCACTGTTGGCTCCCATTCCTTCTCACACAGACACTCACTCTCGGCTCTCATGTGCATTGGGCTGTGGTACGGGGCTGCCCAGCCTCATCTCAAACTCATTGCAGCGGAGAGGTGTGTCTCTGTAGTGGCAGATGAGGCGGTAAAGGCTGTCAAACACCAGGTTGTCCGTGAGGTAGAAACGGGTGGAGCCAGACTCTTGACGGGAGTGGATCCTGCAGTGCTGCACGCGCCCAGAACGCCTGAATGGGGTGTATGGTGGGATAGGGGTAGTTGGGGTCACAGGTGTGAGTTAATAACAGATAGGAATGGGAGGGCTCAAAGTTGTAGTATCATGGGATGATAATTTCAGAATGTAACAAACTGACTAGATCGAGGTTTCTTAAGTCCAGGTGTTATGCTGAATCCCTATCAGCTGATGATCAAACCGACTGTGCGGCAGAAGCTGTGGTAACACTTTTTTTGGGGTGCATTGTCTAGGGCAATACGTTTTCCATATGGATTCAGCCATGCCGAGACGTGTAACGGATGCGTTTTGTTTTCTGTGCTGTTCGTATACATGGTGCTTCATTTACCTGTACCCGAGGTGTTGATTTAGATTGGCAAAGGCATTATGTTTCACTTTTTCTACTAAACTTACACGAGTTGAAAACATGGCTTCATTGGAGAAACTGAGAAATAATTTAGTATATCCAAGAAAGTCCCCAAACCAAGAAAAAGAATCTGCCAGTGCAAAGTACAAATTTCTTTAAACAAGATGCATATTCTGAAATCATGAGGAATAGTTTTACCGTCAGTTCGCGATCAGCAGACAATCCTTCAAACAAGAATTAAATGCTACTTAATTTGGTCGTGTACCTACAATGAATCTTGTTCTCTGCATTCAACCCATTCTGCTGCATAGGAGCAGCGGGCAGCTGCAGTGTCCAGGGAGTAGTTAGGGATTCAATGTCTTGCTCGCGTACTCCCACACTCTGAAGGAGCTGAGGGTAGAGCCAGCAACCCTCCAGTAAGGTAAGAGATTTCAGGGGTTTTTTCAAGAGGGTTTGACTTGTTCAGATATGCCACTCTTGTAGTGCTTCTGTCATTAACTGGACATGTGCTTGTCAGGTTTCTGAGCACACCCGACCATACTTTTTTTTTGACTGGGGCTGGGTGACTCGTCTGTGGACAAGTCTTTAATATGAGAGGGCTCCAGGCCTAGAGCAGACTTTAACCAGCAGGGATGTATTGCTGGCAGATTTATTACAGGAAGCGTGGGTATAATCATATTTCACAAGAATGTTGAGGTTTCATCTAGGACTGATGTCTTTCAGTAAAACAAAGCCTTTTTATTTCCATTTGTCACCCAAACACACATATTTAAGTTTGTGGTTACTCTGTAAATTCATGTATTAATTATACCACCCAGCTCTTATGTTATTTTCTGCTAACCTCCTGTTATTACTCAGCGTCTCTGACTCTGTTTTAGTTTCTTCTGTTCCAGTCTCGTAATTCTTCTCCACTAGCCCCGTAATTATTCCCTACTCCTCCCCTGCTCTCGGTCTACTTTACTTTCAATCACTCAATACTTTTCTCCTTATTCTTGCCCCACACTCCTCTCCTTTAGTTCTTGTCCTCAATTGCCATCTCTTCTTCTCTCCTAAAAACAGCCAAATCAAGGATGGATAAAGAACAGAGGTTGATAAGAGGGATATCTGAGACTGAGTTCTGTGACTGACCAGAAAGAGAGGGTGTAGTCTCCAACAAAAGTCTCGCTCTCCCGGACCAGGAAGGTACCGTCTTTAGCCCCGCCCTCACAGTACTCTTGCAAAAGCTTCTCAGCCACCTGTCGTCCGTCACGACCCCCACCCAGCTTGCCGTGGAACCAGCGCTCGGCACAGTGCTGCTCGTTGTTGTTGCACTCCTGCAGAGAGGTGAAGACGAGAAGAAATGGGGAAGAGGAGGAAATGACCAGGAGGAGGCGGACAGGAGGGGAATCAAGGGAGAAAGAGGAAATAAGAAAAGTAAGAATGAGAAAATAAGAATCCTTTCCTTCATAAATAATCCAAATATATTGGTGATTACTTCTATTGCATCTCATCATTTACATCAATAGTAGTAATATCAGCATCAATATCACTTCATCATCAAAAAAAACCATAATGTTCATCGGCACACTCACAAATGTAATCGGCACGACTACCTCTTTTCCTTCTTCTTCCTCCTCTTCGGTCGATGTCTGGTAGTGGGATGTCTCCTCCGAGTAGTAAATCTTATTACTGGTCAGGACAAAGTAGTGGGGAGTCCATGTCTGCCCCCCCATACACACACACACACACACACACACACACACACACACACACACACAGAATAATCCAAGATAAATGTATAACACACTTTGTAGCTGCTGTACCACGTCACACAAAACACCATGAAAACATTATTTACACTCACATGGTCAATGGGGTCCTCAAGGTAAAGGATGCCATTTTTTAAAGAGTTGCTGATGTCGTTTTCAGAGTAGCTGGCTGAAGACACCTCCTCATACAGTGTGCCCTCTACCAATTTCTTGTGCTGTGAAGCATTAACTAAACTTTAGCGAAGTTATCTGTGAGTACAAGTTTTAATAAGATTGTGTGTGTGTGTGTATGTGTGTGTGTGTGCGCGTGTGTGTGTGCGTGTGCGAGCATACACCTTGATGAGGATCTTCCTGCGGAGTTGGTATGGTGAAGGCAGCTCTTCTGCGTTGGATTCAACTGGTTTGGTCAGCAGCAGCTCTCCAAATACCTTCTTAAAGTGAGTGGCCATGTTTCTCTGTTGGACCACGCTACAGTGGTCCTCTATAGACAGGATCACAGGGTACCTACACACGAAAAAAATACATGTTTGTTATTTTGAACCACACGTTATTGTAAGGAATTCCCTTCTTTTGCTTACACTCTCCATGATAAGATCAGCTTGAAAACACAATCAAGAACAATAAAACCATCCTCACAAATTGATCCAACCAAACTTACTCTGAGATTTGGTTGCACCTCCTTATTAAGAGGGATGTTTAAAAGTTTGGTCATTCCAAATCTAGTTTGGCAGACAAGTAAGTTGAGAAAAATCAAAATGGCAATAGTTGTGCAAAGAAATTTATCTAGTTCCCCTTAGACATTAAGGTACAGTACAATAGGGCTGTCATGGAATAAGTGTCTTTGGTCCGCGGCACTTCATAGAGCCGATAGAATCCGGATTTAAAGTTGAAGTTGGGGTCAATGTTGTGGTTAGACTGAAGGTTAAGGTTAGAGACATTCAATAGCGGCAGGTTCATTTATCAGAGGATCCAAAGATGTCAATAAAAACCCCTTACTAGCCACTTACTCAGATGTGACGAAAGCATGTTCTTTGATGGTGTGTAGCACATCGAGGAATTTGATCTTTGAGGTCAAAGTGTGGCCATGGTAGATGATTGGCAGGTCATCGGGTCCATCCCAGCAGTCCACTAGGATTACAGACCACAACGTTAGGAAAAAAGCCATAGTTTAGTTTTTTTTCCACGTTGGAATCCATTTGAATATCAAAGATCCTTACGTTCAATGCAACGACAGCCCATCCTGAGACAGCGGGCATATGCCTCCAGAGAAGACTCACTGGAAAACTGGTCACCAGTCAGATATCTGGAAGAGAGACCATAGGAGAAAGTTCAGTTGAACACTGATAGTAAACCATATAGCAATAAGGTAAACGGGGCCGGTGATGAAGGGAGGAATGGAGGAAGATAGAGATTAAATTTGAGAATTTAAACTAAAATATCCAATCTGCAGTAGTTCAGTGGTTGAGTGGGCATTTTTGTAACCGAGGAACCAAATCTTGTAGGTTTGAACTTAGAGGGAGGTGTCAGGAAGGCCATTTGGCCTTAATCCTCTAGGCTCCATCTAAGTCCATGTCCACTCCAAAACATAGGGACTGATTGTGATATGTAAAATTAGACCTTTCCAACCAAAGTGTATAATGTCAGCTTATGCAATAGTTTGTTGTCTTCAAGGAACACACCAGGTGGACAAAGATGGCTGTCTCCGGGGTCCCTGCCCGTCAGACCCTGCCTTCACTGAGTGAGAGGGAGAAAGACTTACGTATTGTGTGAGGAGGAGATCCAGTACTGGGAGAGAGGTCTCTTCATTTCATCAGGGACAGCAGGACAAGGTCGAGGGTCACACACAGAATTCTCCTTAGAGAACAGGAAGGTCAGGAACTAGATAGAGAATGTGAGGGAAAAGGTCAGAGAGTGAAGTGTGAATTTCTGTTCATAAGAGTGTGTGCAGGGGGCCTCCGGTGGCGTAGGGGGTTAAAGCACCTATGTTCAGTGCATCTCTACATCAGGCAGTTGAGTGTTCGAATCCCGGCTGCGCCGTTTCCAACCACGGCCGGAGGTCCAAAGTTAGCGGGGCATAATTGGCTAAGCCTCACATGGGGATAAGGGTAAGGATAGATGAGAGGGATTCTATGTTTGCTAGTGTCCCCCTCTGGATCGTGGTTAAGTGAAGGGAAAGTACTATGCTTCATTCTCTTGCAACGGCCAAGCACTGTGCTTTCCCTGTGAGACCGTGATGTGTGAAATAGTTTTGGGCTAGTCATCATGTGACTTGGAGGAGACACATGCTACGGCCTCCTCCTTCCTGTCAACGCTCTAGGGGGTTATCAAAGAGACTGACCCAGCAGTAGGCAACTTGGGCAATTCGGATGAGGAAAAAAGGGGATAAAACTTTAATAAATAAAAAGAGTGTGCCTGCACATGTGTGTGCGTGCATATGTGCAACACCTCATCAAGTTGTAGCATTGGCTCAGACTGGGGACCACCCCTAAGGTATCCCATGAGGAAGTCTCTGACGCGGTTCAAATCGGAGGCCCACGTTTCCTGAAATTAAAGAAAAGATAACATTTTGCAAAATTAATGCAAAGTAACAAGGAGACCATTTATCACTGTTGAGGGAAACAGAGCTGAATTTGATAAGTACCTTCTGGTCCATTTGTAGGAACTTCTGGAAGTCGTACAGAGAGATCTGACAAAGTTCAGGCCTGTCCACATTCCTAAAACAGACATTTTTCACCAACATACAGTCAGAGAGAGTACATAGCTTTAAATGGGAGGGGCTGAATTTTAAGTGGGAGATTAAGAGGTGACCGCAATGTAAAGCCCTAGAATAGTGGAAAAGAGGATTGTAAGGTAACAGACTATATTGATGCTTTGCAAAAACCTCATGGCATCTTTATTCCTTTACTTTGATCCCACATAACTCTTGTTTCAAACATGTTTAAAAACTCCTGCAACTGAGAAAGGACATGGACATTGTTTTTTAGAACAACAGAGATTAGTGTACCATTACTATAATTTAGATACATGAAGTTTCTTCACTGACTAACAAAAGAACTCTGTCTTAAACAGTGAGTGGATTTGGGAAGGACAACAGTGAGGAAAGGAAAGAGGAGGTGTTGGAAAGAGGTAGATAATGGAGAAGGAGAAAGAGGAGGAGGGACTCACCGGAGGGGGAAGGACAGTTCCAGCTGCTCAATTATCTGGGAGAACAGAGGGGGAGGGCCCAGGTGATGGATGGGAGAGAGGGTGCAGGGAGAACCGTAAACTGCAGCGTACATATTGAGTCTGACTCGGTGTGTGTGTGTGTGGACAGTGGTAAACACGATACTCACACTCCTCTGTGCATCAAACATCAGTGTCCGGTAGAGCTGTGCAAAGTTGGGGTATGAAAGATCACTCCTGGCCTCCACTTCCTGTGCAGACAGGAAGTGCAAAAGTTATACTGAGCCATTATGGCCAAGTTACTCCCAAGTATTTGACATTTGAGGTCAGATCAGCTTCTCCACCGCCCATCCACCCTTAATCACGAGTGGAACTGTCTCTGTTTTAAAATTGATCCCCACAGTTGGGCAATATATCATCAATACAATATTGATATTTTGAGGGGCAGCATAACTCAAATCCTTCCCCAAAACAAACTCACCTGTAGCTTGTCTTTGAGGAAGCGCATGCTGGGGACTCTATAGTTGATCTGAGGCAGCAAAGCTTTCACATCCTTCACCGTTATGCTGGTAGGAGTAAGGGGAGGAGTAGAGGAAACAAAGGGGATAGGGAGGTATGGAAAGTTATACATTAGAGTAATTGATTAAAACGCATTGTGTTGGAATGAGTTAATCTAAATGATGTAACATGTAGGCCAAAGGGTGCCAGTTTTGGTAGCTGGACTGGGCCTAGTTTGACGAGTTTGGTATTACTGTTGGACATATATAGACACTGTCAGAGGTTGCTGATGGCCTCTCCTTATATATAGGAACAAGTGAACAAAGAGTTTTAGTTGAACCAGGTTTCTGTGTGTGTAGCTATGAAATTATCAGCACAAAGGATTAAACTCAAGAAATGTATTGGCATTGTGTAAGCACAGCAAAAATGCTGTTGCGTCGACCTCAAATGGTACATTCACAGTCAAGTCAGGTTAAGTCGATTTTATTTGTATAGCCCATTATCAAAAATGACAAATTTGCCTCAATAAATGAGAAAAAAGAGATGAGAAACATAAGATATCAGCAATTAAAGGTACAGAGAGTAACAACATCAGCCATATAAATTAAGAAATACAATACAGTTAGTGAGAAAATAAAACTTACGATGCAAAAACGTTATCAGCAGAAATGCAGTGAAGGTGTGGTGTGACAGATATGTAGTGGCTTAAAGTGACATGTAAGTAAATATTGTAAATGTTGCATGTGCTCAGTGGTGGCAGGACATCAGTCTCATCTGACTCGAGAGATGTCCCAGTGAATTTGTGCCACAGATTTTGGAAAGAGGCTGTTTTTCAGTCTGTTCATGTGCAGATTGACCTGAAGCACCTAGCTGAAGGGAGAAGCTGAAACAGATGGTGTCCAGGGTGTGTAATGTGAAGATGTTCTAGTAATGGCAGTTCAATGCCAACAATGTCCTGTGCTGTTTTCACAACACGCTGAAGGGCTTTTTTGGGTCATCTTTGGTCCAGGTGCTGTACCAAGTTGTCATGCAGTTTGTTAGGATTCTCTCTGTAGTACATCTATAAAAGTTGTGAAGCAACCTTTGGGAGAGATTGGCTCTTCTTAGCCTCCCCGGTAAAGAAAGGCATTGTTGTGCCTTACCCATCACCACTGAGGTGTTGGGTAAGGTGTTGTCAGCCCAGGAGAGGTCCTCTGTAATGGTGACTCACTGGAACCTGAAGTTCGGGACTCTCTTCATTGCGTCTGTATGGGTGTTAGCAGGACTGTGGGGGATCTTCTTGGAGGTCCTAAAGTCCACGATAATCTCTTTGGTCTTTCTGGTGTTTAAGGCCAGGTTGTTGTCCGCCTACCATGTTGTCAGGTCCTGAATTCTTCCCTGTCTGTGGCTTCATTGTCATCTAAATATGAACCCAATGACTGACGTATCATCAGCAAACTTAACAATAGTGTTTGAGTTGTGGATGAGTTGGCAGTCGTGTATGAGCAGTGCTTAAATGAGAGGGCTCGGCACACAGCCCTGGGGGTGAGGGTGGAGAATGTATGCTTACCCAGTCTTACTGGACTTCGTAAGTCCAGTATCTAATTGCATACGGAGGGAGTTAGTGCATGGAGTTTGTTGACTAACTTGTTTGGTATGATGGTGTTAGATACCAAGCTGTCATCAACAGAGAGCATCCTGACGTAGGTGTTGGGTCTTTACAGGTGAGAGAGAGAGATGTATTGAGAGCTATACAGGTGGTTTCCTCTGTTGATCTGTTTGCCCGGTAGGCAAACTGGTGTTGGTCTAGATCAGCTGTGACAGTGTTTTTGATGTGGGAGAGCAGCAGTCATTCAAAGGATTTTGAAATGACAGGGGTGAGAGCAACTGATTGATAGTCATTAGGAGGACAGGTTACCACATGTTACCTGGGAACGGGCACGACAGTGCTGGATTCAGGGCATGTGGGGACTGTGTTTATAAGTGGAGAAAGTTTGAAAATGTGTGTGAATACCTCTGTTGGCTGGTCAGCACAGGCCTGGAGTACACATCCTTGTACACTATCTGATCCTTACTGAATGAATGGACCAAATTGGATTTAGCACCATGTTGGCTTTACACATAACTCTTAGTCTGTAGATCTCCATGATGCTCCATCTGTGTGAGTGTTGTGTCTGGTTTTTCTCCTGTGTGCATGAGAGCTGTGCCCGATCTCCAGGGCTTCATTGTACTAAACTGGCGTTGATGAATGGGACCATACCTGCCCTGCCACATCTGTGAGGGGTACCTGACATTCAACAGGGAATTATACTTGACTCAAATATTTGGAATTTGGAATTATTTTGCTGTAATTGATTGAACTTATTTTTTCAATAACTTATGTAAAAGTTGTATATATCCTGTCTATATCTTAGTCCCCAATGCTTGGTAAATGTGATACAAATATTGTAAAGCGCTTCGAGTGGTCACTAGACTAGAAAAGTAGCATATATAAATCAGTCAATTTACTTCACAATAACTTGTGCAACTTTCAAGTACCTCATTGAGTGGTTATTGTAAACTGTTACTGCTTGAGCACTCTTCCCATTAGACACCGATTACACACCTATTTATCCTGGGAGAGGGGTCCCACTTCTGTTACTCTTCAGGTTTCACTCCTGATCTGTTTTTTTATCTAAGGAACGTTTATTCAACTACATCAAGAATCTGAGGACAAGTGGTGGTGTAGATTGTACAAAGTGTAACGTGTTTGTAAAGCCCTCCTGAAATTAAATTGCGGCTCAAGGCTAAATTAATAAATTTGACTTCCAGCCTTTGAATTATAGCTGATGACTTTATCTGACATTGGAGTCATTCTCCTTGCTCAGTGAAATGGAAGTGCTCTCTTTTCACCAGAAGGTGGTGTTAGATGACTCAGAGGCAACAGCAGCAAACAGTTTCTCTTCCACACTGACCTGCAAGAAGAAAAACTCTGCGAGGTTTTCATTGTTTAGGCTTAGTGGGAATGACTGGAGAGCAGGGATCATGTCTTCCACAGGATGTAGAAGAAGGATCAAGGCAGGGCATGGTTAGGTGTGGGCATGTGGTCTTTGTCTAGTTCTCATTTGATCTTAATCTGTGGTAAATCTAATATCATAGCTATCGATGAAGCTAATTTGATACAGCATACGCCTAAGTTATGAGTAAACCTGGCGGGTTTCTTCACCTAAGCACAATGATTTTTCTTTTTTTAAAGCGGAATCCCACATGCACATCCTTCTGCTGATTACCAAAACACACACAACAATCCATCGTCACAGGCAGAATGAACAACAAGGAAACAGAATAACACAGGAAACCTTAGCAGACTTTTTTAGAAGTCAAGGTCTGTGTCTGAGAGGAACTCAAAGGGCCGATGTTAACATTCACGCTCCATCTCCTGCAACCTCCTAATGTTAATACTCTCAGTTGCTTAATTTGCTCAGATTTTAGCTACTGTTACTATTTCCACAGAGACAGGAAGTTGCCCTCTCCAGCCCATCGCATCACTTCCTGCTCCTTATCAAGCAATGGCAGGCTGTTTGTGCTGGAGCTGTTTCCACTGAAATATTATAGGCCCTTGCTTTCTGTGTGTGAGTGTGTGTTTGTGTGTGTTTGTATATGTGTGTGCGTGTGTATATGGGGGGGGCATATTTTTGTGAGGGTGTGGAGGTCGGGGTCAGAGCAGGTCCCTGAGCAGGAGGCAGCATGTTCTTTGATGACATCTGGATCTGGTTTTACCTTAAATTTCACCTGCTGCTACAAACTGGCCAATGAACATCCGTCACAGGCAAAGTAAAAGTTGTTGTTCTGTGTTGACATGTAATTGATGAGCAACCTACCTGCCCTCGTGGTTCCTGTCCATGACTTCAAACTGTTTCCTCAGCCACCTACAGAGGGAGGGACAGCAAGAGACAAACACAGGGATGACCGAGAGTATGGCACATTACGGAGAGTTATTATGAGAGCCGTCTGAATAGTATAAAGGATTCCTTTAAGAGCAAAACGCTGCAGAGGGATGTTCTGGACTAAATCTCATTTTAAATTGAGGCTGGAAATCATTTGTTAAAGCCCTGTAAAAATCGTAATTTGACGATGAGTGTACAACTCGAAACAGTTTGCACAACTTTCATAAACAGAAAAAAAGTGGAATTTCATTTCCGATAGGCCTTTAAAGTATATGATACCCTTCATATTGTGATCAAAACGGGACCCTGCATTTCTCCTACACATCCTCACACTGACAACATCTCCCTGTTCTCTTCCTTACATCATGTGAAGCCAAAAACTGCCTCCACAAATTCCTCTGGGGTAAATATTTTCATCCCAAAACAAATATTTGTCCTCTCTCCCTACCAACTACTCTTTTCCAGTCCACAATGCTACTCTTTTGGTGCAGTGAGATGGGTCTTTATAACGCATCAGGAGCGGAAGAGGTCAATTTAAGTGTAAGTGCATAACAAACACACACACACACGCACATGCATACAAACATGCAAGCACCACCAATTCCTTTCATTATATCATTCAATAAACTGATTTTTTTCCAATCCCTCACACTTACCACTCTATCCCTTACCTTACATAAACACCCACAACACACACACACACACATACATATATATAATCCTCACTTTAATTTTAACTGAAGCCCTAAAATAGACATTTCCTCAGGTTCAGATCAGCAAAACTGTGCAAGCTGTCATAATATTTCCAAAGAATTTTCCGTCAACATTACAAAATAAGGGGCAGCATAACTTAGGAGGTAGGGTGGTCATCTACTAATTGCAAGATTGGTGGTTTGATCCCCGACCCCTGCAGAAATGTATCAAACTGTCCTTGAGCAAGACACTGAACCCCTATTTGCTCAAACCCTGTGATAGAATGGTGACCTGTCCAGAGTGTTTCCCTGCCTTTTGCCTAATGTAGTACCGGGATAGGCTCCAGTATGACCCCATGAGCTGACTTTTGATAAGCGGTTGAGGATGGATGGATAGATGTGTGTGTGTGTGTGTGTGTGTGTGTGTGTGTGTGTGTGTGTGTGTGTGTGTGTGTGTGTGGATACTGATGTTCCAGTAGATAGCTACTAACGGCTCCTGATTGGAGAAAGTAACTTAGCTTCATTGCTGGACTATCATCCTAATGGATAACAGAGTTCGCTGACAGAGTTCAAAGGTCAGGTCTCCTCTTGTTCTCATCTTGCTGCATGTAAGTCTCCAGGGCCATTCCTTAAGACCGTGTTACGCTCGGGTGAGCTACCCTTCCATCCCTATGCTATTAGCTAACAGTTAACAATTGGCCTTTATTAGCACACACAGAATGCCCTCTCTGACACTAGCTTTGATTTGAGCTTTAAACGTCTGTCTAAGCCATGTAGACTAAAGTTAAACACGGTGTAGGTCATCTGGGGTCAAAGGTTAGAAGTAGGTAAATGTAACATATGATTGTATGACCTCAGATAGAGAGCTCAAGATCACGTTGAAATATAAAAAGCTACATTATCAAAGGCCCGTTAGAAAAGATGGCCTATTGTAATCCACGGCATGGATTAAGCTAATGTCTAGCAACCAAGTTGGCCCTGCAATCATACTACACACTCTCTCTTCCCTCAGACTCCACCGGACACACAGCCTTGAATCCACACACACTGCAGTCTCACCTCAGCAACTACAAACATGGACACGACATGCAGGTAATTACATATGCTAATCATCAAATTTCATTATTCTGCACCAATTTATTATTGGACCTTTGAGGAATTTTGTACTTTTCAGGAATTCTCCATGAATGGAAAACTATTCTATGACTTTTCCAGGTTTCCCAGGATGTGTGGAACCCTGCCCTTTATTCATCTGAGTTGTTCTCAGCCTATGAACACCTGAGACTTGCCTCAGAGAAAAGAGACTGTTTGAAGTGAATAGAAAATGTCTCTCCCTGCTGAGAACTGTCACTTCAACGTTGACCTCGGCTTCCGTGAGTCTTCCTTTGGGCCTTGGTTTTTCCAGGAAGACCTGAGCTCCTCCTCTACGGCTGAGGGCTCGTCCACGTGTGTCCTGTTTGTGAGTCTTCTCTTTCTTCTTCAACTTAAGTAGCAGCTGGCCAACAAGATCAGGTTGCGATACTGCCACCGACTGGAGTTCATGTTCTGGAATATGATTGAAAACTGATATCGTAAAAGCAGAAGGGGTGTCATAGCTCAGGAGGTAGGATGGCTGTCCGGTAATCAGAAGCTTCGAGGTTCAATCCGAACTCCTTGCAGAGAGCGTGTCGAAGTGTTCTTGAGCAAAACACTGAACCCCAAATCTGTTTGGGACAACAAGTGAAAATGATCTTAGGGACTGAATTTGGCCTGTTTACATTTGACTCTAAATGTTCCTTAATGTGCATTAACACTATAAAGGAGATGTGTTATTATGTATAAGATCAGGAAGAGTTGTGTTCCGTGATCACAAGGGGGACGTGTATAGGCCGTGTCAGCCTCCCAGGGGTACTTTCTCGTTTGGACTGCAGGTGGCAGCACACAGTCAGTGAGGCTAGCTTACGTAAGGTGCGTGTGCGTGTGCGTGTACATTTCTTGCTCACGACCAGTGGGCTGCAGAGCTGCCCAATCAGACCTGTACGACCAAACTTGACCTCATAGGAAAATATGGAGGGAGAGCACAGAGCTCCCCTAACTGACATGTCGAGGGAAAGGTGGGAGAACAGATCTTATTGCAGAGGTTTTAATTTCTCGGGTTTAATCACATGCATGGACCAGTCTGTCTGGGTCAGCGCCATTTGGCAAGGACAGGGCCAGCTGTGTCAAAGGTCATGTTACAAAAAAAAACTGACAAAGCAACAAAAAGAAGCAATGGAAGGGAAAGGGCAGTGGTCTTCATATCAAACTAAAACACGTGATGTGGTGTTGGTCTCCCTTTTTGATTTCTTTTAAGCAATATACATAGACAGTCATTATTCCTGCACTGGACTCAGTAGACTGCAATAGTAGTTCTATTGCAAGGCTTGTTCTCCGGCCTTGTCATTTATTCAGCACTTGTAGACCCTGAGACCAAATGGAAGTTTGTATTGAGTAGGGTGTGACATGAAACACCCATAACCTATCTGGGATATCCGGGCTCATCTCCACACACATGGTTTTAAGTCTGGGGGTGCTGGGGAAGGTCTAGCTGAACCCATTGTCCTGGTATGGGGGGGGCAACTCTCTGACCTGTTTGTATATCTTTCAACCAATCAAAATCATCTTGGGCGGCGCTATTCCTAGGATGCAGCGACGGTGTCCATACAAAATAGCGTCGAAGAGAAACTTGTCTCGGTGGAACATTTAGTACGTGGGTGAACCAACCCAAGCATCGAAATGGCAACATTTCAGCAATAGGACCCCACACGTCAAAGACGCATGTGAACCATGTGATGTGACTTTTACTGATATAATACCAACTTATCATGATCATCAGTGGCCATGAGTCTTCCTTGAACTTTAGATGAGCTCTCGTTGTAACCACAGATTATTTAACATAAGAAGAAGCATCGGCGTTCTCTATTTTTACATAAAAACAACGAAATCTATTCTCTTCTTTGACCCATCCTATTGTGTAGGAGCAGTACAGAGGCAACTCAAACTTTATCTAAATCCGCGTCCACCTCCACAACGTGGGGACTAATCGTGACACGTAAAACGGACCTCGCTGTGTGGGAGCAGTGGGTAGCTATAACGGGACAAACTCCAGTTATTTCCCCTGTTGCCTTGCTCAGGGGCACATGTATTTGAATCGTAACAGCTGCCGGTGACAGTTGCAGAACGTTATCAAACCGACATCACACGGAAGCTCATGTGAAGTGGAACGGATCGATACTCTAATCAACTCGACACCACTTTCGCTTTGGGTTAAAAGACGTCCAGACGGGATAGTTGTGGTTTTCCAAGGTGCGTTCACACGTCGCTGTGGTCCCACAACTATAATAGTTCCGAGCTGTACATAGAGATCGATAAATCCATATATGAAGGCTAATTTTAGTCCGGTCATTGATTGATTGACGACTTGGCATTCTCGGCGTGTGGGTTGCTAAGCTCGCAGGTTGTTTTTGCTTTACCTAGTGACAGGGACTTTAAAAACGGTAACACGTAACAACGGAAGAGGGGTATTCCAACTGCTCGGGCAGATTCCTACCCACTTCCTGTGAGTCAGACAAGAATCAACGTGTGTGTTTTTCTCTGCTTTACTGAACTCTACTTTGCCTGGGTATTGTATTCATTGTTTTTGGTGACATTCTATAAAAATATCTATTTATCATCTTATCCTCTTATTACACCACCTGGGGACACCATGGCAAACCGTTGTGCTTTCACAATGACAATAAAGTTTTTGAATCTTGACAAAAAGATTTAATTGCCATGCTGTCAGTAGCTGTCAGTTTAGACAGGGCAGGGTGGTGACCGGAATAGATTGAGACACTCAATTGTCGTAGTAGGCATACAACGAAATTATGTTTGGTAGCTCCAAAACTAGCACCAATAGAAAAGAAAAGGCAAAAAACCAGATCAATAATAGAGACTACAAAAACAAGCTATGTAAACAGAATAGATACGACGAGGTAGTTTCCTCTGCATCCAATAATGCATATATATGAGATTCTTGTAAAATTTGAAATGATAAAATGCGCTTATGCATAGCCAAGACCTCAGTTCTCAACAGCTACCGGAGGTTGTGAGATGAGGGAAGTTACAGCTCTCAGGGTCTCTCAGGGTCTTCATTCTGCCAGGTCGGACTTCGATTGCCCTATATCTCTTACCATCAACGGATAAAGGGATTGAAGCCTAGTGAGACATTGTGGCTTAATTGTAATTGTTGATATCATTAATTTTCTCCCCTGTATGGATTGATTCCTTTAATAAATTAAATATAGGTCATTGTGGGGCAAAGTGAAAGGATATCGATCAATGAATGTGATAAATATCCTTGTGCAGTTATGCCATTTGAAAGTCATCCCATGATTTCAAACTGTCGAACAAATCTGCTGAGGGACAGTGTGTGTTAATGAATATTTAGGATGTAAATGTGCCATATTTATCCACCAGGCTAACGTTCCTGTGGTCCCAAACAGTTAGGGGATCTGCGTCCTGCTCAAGGACACTTCGACAGGCTTTCTGGAGGAACCACAAATCCTTCGATTACTGTCTTACTTCCTGAGCTATGAATGAGAGGTCCGCTTTGTGTGTCACGATCAGTCCTCACATCGTGGGGATGGACACGGATTTCGATGGAGTTTAAGGCCGGATACCCTTCTTGACGTACCACAGTGGGTTCGTACCCACACCCTCTGGCACGTCACTTCTTGAAGCGTGTGTTCTACCACTGAGCTACAAAAAATCATTTAATTTTCTCAGTGTAGTCTGAATGTAATAATCATGTGAAGAGGTACAATCGATATAATAAAGTATAACTATATCAATAATGAGCAATAACTATACTAATGATTTGTATTAAGTCTATTAATGAGGTGTAATAAGTATATTGGTAAAGTGTAATAAGTGTATTAATAAGTGTATTAATCAGTACATAAAGATGGACGGTTGGGTATTTTGACGTCATCGAGTTTTCCCTCCAGACGACCCGCCCTGACGCCCACTCACCATATATGGTCATTGAGACGTGCTTCAATACGTCAGCGGCCCGTCCCTTTAAACCGCACGCGGCGGAGACTGTATAGGCCTACGCGCATCTTCATTGGCCCATCTAGTGCTGTGGGCGGGACACGACGTCGTGACTCAGCCCCCTGAGTCACCGCCAGGGCTGTCCGTCAGGCGGAATGACGCGCCGCGACGGTGCCGCTTCAAACGGTCCGCTCCTGCTCACCGGAGACGGAGAGGACGGAGTGCCGGGTCCCGCTGGGCTGTAGTCCTCCATAAACCCAACACCCCGGGGCCAAGACGGACGCTCCGAAGACGTTTTAAAACTGGGCCGAGCTCAACGGCGGACTCCCCGAGAATTCACACGGACAGCTTTTATCATTTTTCCTGAGTTGGCTCCTTCTTTTTCTCACCGTGCTGGACGGATCTGCCATAGAGGGTGAGTGTCCCCAACTCTGTGTAGGAACCCCGAGCCGCTGTGTCCGACGTATTCCACTGAGGCTGTCGCCTTAGGTTCTCTCCGTCCCTCCTCTGTCTCTCTGTGACTTTTATTTCCACACCTCAGCAAAGTACCGATTGTTGACCTAACGTGTGCATCCGACACCCTCGTCCCCCCGCCGTGCGCTCCCGGACCGGGGAAGTCGTCCTGCCCGTTGCCGGCACGGAAACAAGGGAAGGAAATAATGACGATGATGAAAGTGTGCAGTAGGAGATCTGGAGGTTGGCTGCGGTGTTCTCACATGCCGCCCCGGGTAAGCAGGACGCGTTCCTGCTCCTGCTGCTGCCTGCGTTATATAACCATGTCCCAGAGTGACAGCCATGTCCCTCTTCTACTACTACACCACCACACTACAGGAACTCCTACCCACCGGAACCTTCCGATACACGCACATGTCATGTGCCCATGTCCACTATACTACGGCTTCTGCTTTATATTGGTGACCTTTGTCTGTCATGGCCAGGGTGCGGGTGGTGCATCGATCCGTCAGCCACTGGGTCTGACTTGGCCTGATCTGGATGAATCTGCAGCCATCAGACCACAGTGAGGCTGCCTGAGCTTGGTCGATGTGGGATTACACAAGCAAGCGGCCTTCTAATTTAACAGATTATCCAGATTAAGGTGCTGTGCTCCTCTGTGTTCTGCTGTGGCCGAGACGCTGCGGCCCATTAGGTGCGTTGCCCGATCAGAACCATTGCGCTGGGTACTGACTGCATACAAAGGTATGACAGTAGGGGTGGCTTATTCAGGAAATAGAGTGGTTTGATCCCAGGCTCCTTCAGAAAGAGTGTTGGAGTGTCCTTGAGCAAGACACTGAGCCCTCTAACTGCTCCCCCGGGTTCTGCAGGCCCACTGCACCTAGAAAATAGGATGGGTCAAATACATAGAACATGGCCCAGTGGTGGAGTTTGGCACTGTTGTCTCACAGCTAGACGTCCTGGGTTTGAATCCCATCCCAGGTCCTTTCTGTGTGGAGTTTGCATGTTCTCCCCATGTCTTTTGGGGTTTCCTCTGACTGCGGTGTCCTTCCACCATCCAAAAGATATGTATGTTGATACTCCTGCCTGTGCCTCTGAGCAAGGCAATGGGAAAAAGAGCTGGAGTTGGTCCCCGGTGGACTGCAGCTGTTCACCGCCCCTGTACAGTAGGATGGGTTAAATGCAGAGAACACGTTACACCATGCTGGCTCGTATGGCAATAACACAGTTCTTCTGAAAGATTCCGACCATCACATTAATCAGACTCTGCCCCCTTGTTCCTAAAGTATTTATCCTTCGACTGATTACATTTGGTCATTACTAGTTTGCATGTGATGTCAGACATGTCCGATTCTGGGCTCCTAACTGATGTGGGAGGAGATTATTGAACTGAATGCTTGCAGTTGAAGTAGTGCTTGACTGGCTGTCAACGGGGGATTCCGTGATTTAAGAGTTCGTTTTATAAGTGGAAAGTCGCAGAGTTCAGCCCACTGAACAGGCGCCGGCCCGGTTGAAAATATTCCTTAAAGAAATTCCAAACTCATTGCCCAGATTCCATTATGGAGGAGGCTGGACTACATGCAGAACAGCACTTAGATCCAGCGCTCTGTGTTGTTGCTCCTGCTGATATGACCTTGACACTGCATTGGTTCAGTCATGTGGTGTTTTGGATAGTGGTCACATTTTTTTCATTTTTTTGGCCATTTTTTTCATTTATTTTAAGCATCTGGCCTCTAGGATGGAAGATCTGAGAAAGGAAGCGTGTGTGTGTGTGTGTGTGTGTGTGAGAGAGAGAGAGACATAGCGGGAGACAGAGAGAGAAAAGGACTGTGTTGTGACTGAAATAGAGAGAGCTAGAGAGCAGGGGAGGAGGACTCGCTGGGAAACAGAGGATCCACACCGGACTTGTCCCTCAGCAGAGGCTTGAGTAGCTTCGCTGGATCATGTCGCTCCCGACCTGGAATGACGTTCACCTCTAATGGAATCCTTTATATCAACCAGAGTTCACGCAAACACTACATCTCTGTCACGGGCGTATTCTACGGAGTTAGTCCCTCACCATCAAGTGCAGCACGTTCTACCTGCTGCGGGATTGACCTCCATCCGACCCCCGGAGGTCAGCGACGTTGTGGATGTCGAAACTCACACCCGGGTTCGGTGGTGGCGACATTCGGTGACTTAGACCGTGTCAACCTGAGAAAGACTCCACAAGGTCCATGCCGGCAGATCCACGTCACCATGAGGTATGGCAACGTGCCAGGTCAGCGTTTCAGTGTCGTCTGATGCGTCTCAGTCCCTGGCCCGGGCACCCATGGGACGGTCTGATCACAACAAGACTTTTCCAATCCCGAGTATCGTCAGTAAGTGCAACGCCCAAAACCAAACAGTAGTGTGGTGGGACGCTGGTCTCCCCGGGTCTGGGAGAGGCTCGCTGACTGTGTAGGTACCACAGAGTGGTCCGTCTCTGAGGAGTCATACCATGACTGAGACCATAACACCGATGCTATTAGGCCTCACATCCGCTTCTCAGAGACCATGTGCATTCCATCCAAGACAGCGGCTGTGTTGAGTAACAACACACCGTGTGGCTCAGCAGAAAGGTTCAAATGTCACCTAGGAGGATAAACACGGCGTTGAAGAGGGGCGACAGAGAACGAGACATGAGAATGAGCAGTGAGTGAGGAAAGCTGAGGCCGATCTCACACACAAGCTGCAGAACAAGCTCCGGGACAAGGGGCCAAACACTGGACCTGTCACCAAGACCCCGAGGCCCGTGATGAACTCGATGAGTTCTGCTGTCACTTTGATCGGACCTCAGCCCGTCAGCAAACCTTAACCTGAATGCCCACCAGTTGGCTGTATGGGCACAGTCTCCTGAAGCACGTGCAGATTAATCTGTCACTCGGGGCCTGGGCCGCAGGGCTGCATTAGCCGTGCCATAATTGCAGCAGTGTGTTCCTGTGGACACTCCTTATGAGTGTTGTGTAGCTACGTGTGGACTGTTGTTATCTTTGAGCACACCGAAACAAATCCCAGCTCCACTGTAAAGTGGATGTGGCAGCAAATCTCTGAATCTTGACTCTTTAGCGGGGGTGAGCGGCTGACCCCAGCCTCCAGCCCTCTGCTGTGCTCCTGTGTGTAAATACCACCTTAAACCTGTTAGTGTGGAGCTTCGGGGGACCGGAGGATTTCACTTCATATAAAATCCCTCAAGACCGGGTCTTGGCGGACTAAAGGGCATGGCACTTTTTATTGTTCTGGTGGAATGTGTTCTCTGGCTTTAACCCATCCTGTTGTATAGGTGCAGCGAGCGCTAATGCTGCATGGGGCTCAGGAGCAGTCAGGCGTTCAGTCTCTTGCTCGAGGACACTTTGACATGCTTTTTGCAGGGGGGCGGGGATCAAACCACCAATCCTCCGATTGCTTGACAACCGCCCCACTTCCTGAGCTGTGCCGGCCCGAGTTTTCAAGTTGACTTATCAAATGCATAACAGTGTGGACATTGTCTGTCAGGACATGCTTGGGCATCAGGCTAAGATTAAAAAAAAAGCTAGAATAACACAAATTTAGATTTCTACTCAAATCTGAATCCGAAAATATCAACTGTGGTTACAGGCCAGGTTCAAATGAGAGAAATCCTCGAATGTAAAGTTCAACAGTCGAGGAGCGCGGCACTTCCAGGCGTTAGCAACGCAGCAGCAGCACTGGGAGTCACAGTAGAGCTGTAGGAGTGAAAGTGAAACCTCCCGTGTGAGCAGCGTCATGGTCTAGAATGAAACATCACGGTGTGTGGCTCTGAGCTGTTCAGTCTGCTCTGCAGACCTGTCGTCCCAAACGGACGTTTGTGTCTCTAGCGTGTCTCTAGCGTGTCTCTAGCGTGTCTCTAGCGTGTCTCCGACCCCCAGCAGGAAAACATTATTTTTGATGCAAACAAGCCGTCATGCCAGAAGGTTAAGCTCGATTAGCAACAAGCTAGCTAGAGTCTCCACCGGTGTCTCTCCCTTCTGGCCGGTCGTCAGTCAGGACGTCCTGAGTCGGCCCGGTGAGGTTTGAGTTGATGTGGTTCTGCTCTGCAGACACTCTGGTGTCATGCTGGTTCTTAAGGTCTGGTCCTGGTTCTTATGTTTAGATGCATAGTGTATTGGGACTGGTGTCTAGCTTCAGAATAGACTGTGTGTGTGTGTGTGTGTGTGTGTGTGTGTGTGTGTGTGTGTGTGTGTGTGTGTGTGTGTGTAGGTGGATGGTGTAAGAGAGGTTAAGAAGATCAAGTCAATGATAATTAGCAAGTGATCGATCTTTAAACAAGATACTTTATGTGAAGTGCAGGACATAGATAGATTGATCTGGGCAACAAAGAAGAGAGCTGGACGAGGAAGACAGCTCTAAAGCAAAGCTATCGTTAGAAATCAGACTCAAGAGGAAACACAACAGACCAGCTCTGCTGTGTTCTCTCTGGGAGAGACAGACTGGTGTTAAAGCGTTTCTTGGCCGGCCCTCTACTCTACCCTTCACTTTCTACCTCTCTCTGGTGGTCAGATACACGGGCATAGAGTCACACATACACATCTTAACACTGAGAGACGCTTTCTGAGCGGAGGCCTTCTGAAACTCAGACGAGGAGAATGTTACGTTTTTGATCACACTTTTAGCTCCTGGGTTAGAATCCCAAGCCATTCGAAGTCTTTTCTGTGTGGAGACTGCATGTTCTTCCCATGTCTGCGGGTGTTCCTGTCTCCTCCCACCATCAAAAGAACATGCGTGTTAAGAGTTAATACTCCAGCCTGTGCCCCTGAGCAAGGCAATAGAAAAAAGAACTGGAGATGGTCCCCAGGTGCTGCAGCTGCTCACTACTTACTCCTATGCAAAAGGATGGGTTGAATGCGGAGAATAAGTTATATGTATGTACAATGAAGAAACGTGAAGCTTCTTCTTTTAATGAAAGAGGAGGATCCGGAAATCCAGTCCTTTCCCCCAGAAAGTCTTCAGGTTCTGACAGCATTAACCAGGCCCCGCCAGCATTAACCTGGCGGGGCCTGGTTATTGATCAGCCCGCAACTCTGACAACTTCACAACACTCCAGAATAACAAAAAAGCACAAGGGAGCCATTCCCCACCTTACCTGTTCTGCTACAAAGGCTTTATGGAGTCCAGCACTCTTCCACAGAGTCCAGAGGCAGAGCAGCAGGGATTTGCATTCATCAAGTTGCTGGGCAGTGGAGGTTTTGGCACAGCAACGCCCCCAGCCCAGGCACTTTGCTGTGTTGTTAATTCCGAGTCAGTGAATGGGGCGTGTCCTGATTTTACCACGGCGATGCAGCCAGAGACTGATGATGCATGTCAATGTGAGTCAGTCAATAAGACACACTCCTCTCACTGCACACCATCAGTATACAGTTCCTTGTATAGTGTCTGCTCTTTATCAAGCAGCATCACTACAAGAAACATGGAACAGTTGGACTATTCTGATTGATTGATTGGTCGGATGATTGATTGGTCGATTGATTGAAGAAAGCCACTTTACTTTGTCATTGTATTCTTACAGTGATATGTGTTCTCCCTATTTAACCCAAACCTATTGTGTAGGAGCAGTGAGTAGCTGCAGTGACCGGGAATCAACTCCGGTTCTTTTCCTTATCACTTTGCTCAGGGTTATAGGCAGGGGTATTAACTCGAACATCCATGTCCTATTGATGATGGTGGCAGGAAACCAGAGCACCCGGAGGAAACTCACATGGGGACGGGGAGAACATGCAAACTCCACACAGAAAGGACCTGGGACAGCCTGGGGTTTGAACCCAGTACCCTCTTGCTGTGAGGCAACAGTGCAAACCACTGGGCCACCATGCCGCCAGTGGTTTAACTGCTAGCTTCAGCTAGCTAGCCTTGATGTTGCCGTAACCTCCATGAAAGAGATGAAGATGAATGATCAGCCAGGGTGCCAGAGGGCTTACATCACATTTTGCACTAACCGAAGACGTAATTAGCTGTTGAAGTGAATCTACAACTGTTCCTTTATCACTCTTTGATTACAGTGAACACTGGGGCTCACGCCATGCGTGCTGACAAATGGAAGGGTTAGAGAAGTCATAAATTGGCTGTTAGGTACGCTGGGTCAAAAATGCTGCCACGCATCTGATGAAGCTTTTCCCATTTCATCCTCATGGTGACATGATTGTAGTTGGAAGGTGCCTAATTCAGCATGCATTAGGACACCTGGCTATCCCTGATACATATATAACGACAGATTAAACCCTTCGTCGGGGCCTCCAACTCAGCATTCCTGTTGTTAAAATGGAATTCACTAGCGGATTATTGACAGAGCAGGCAACTTTTAGAAAAATCAATGGCGCTCTCCCTCCGCTTTCCACTCCGCCTCTCAATGACAACGCTTTGCCATCTGTGCTGTGCAGGGGAAGAAGACTAAATCCTAATTGATCAATAGCCTCTGTGTTCTTACCGGCCAATCCCCGACATCAAATGTTTGTTTTGTTTAAGGCCTCTTTTGTGTTTTGTGCTAGGAATGATTGATCATGCTTGGGGGTGGTGGGGATGAGCGGACGGAGGGAGGCAGGCTGGGTGATATGAATCACATCTGATAGAGGGCACATAGATAATTGGTTGTCTGGCCCTATAGTCACGCGGAGCGAGCCGCTATCTTCAAGAGAGAGGGGGAGATAAACCAGAGGGCAGTACACAATGATAACAACAGAGTAGAGTGTCAACAGATGGGATGCAAAACCATCCCCTCCCCTATTTCTCCCCTCATTTGTTGTTTCACAGGACCTTTCTCCTGTGTTATCATTAAAGGGAGGAGAAGAAAGGTTAAGTGGATTGAAAGTAAGTTGGCAGAATGCTTTTCAATACATATATGCAAATTTAACCAAGACCTCAATGGCACGGTGGCGTCTGCGGTTGCTAAGTGGTAGAGCATGTGCTTCAGGAACTGTTCTGCAAGATGTTGCGGGATTGAACCCGCAACAGGATATCAGAAAGAGCATCTGGCCTTTATTCCCCAAGTTGAATCTAAGTCTGTGTCCAACCCCCACAATATAGGGAATAATCGTGAACTGTAAAATGTGCCTCTCTCGCCCTCTCTCTCTCTCTCTCTCGCCCTCTCTCTCTCTCTTTATCTCTCTCTCTCTCTCTCTCTCTCTCTCTCTCTCTCTCTCTCTCTCTCTCTCTCTCTCTCTCTCTCTCTCTCTCTCTCTCTCTCTCTCTCTCTCTCGCCCTCTCTCTCTCTCTCTCTCTATCTCTCTCTCTCGCCCCCCCTCTCCTTCTCTCTCTCATATGCAACCTAGGACAAGGTGTCCTTTGGAGGTGCTCTGTGTATTTCTCGCAAGTTAAAAACACAAAAGCCCTCCAGTCTACTGCACTTTAGCTCCCTTCCAATATAACTGATAAAATCTCAAATGCACAAGGTTACATTCAATGCATAAAACCAAAAAATTACGTACCTGACAAGTAAAAAGTACAAAAATCCTCCAGTCAATTGTTGCTAATGGCACTCAAGCACCTGTAGTTTGAAAGAGCACAGAATAGATGCTGTTAGCTTACCCCACACATGCAGTTTAAGCTAGCAGGTGAACTCGTTAGCATAACAGGAGAAAAACCAAAGCTATAGGTTATAGCTATAGGCTATAGGTCACACACCTTTCCAATACAAGTGAAAAATGGATGGAGTGAGGGTGGGTGGGTTCGAACCCACTGCCTCTGGCTCATCAGTTCCCAAGGCATGTGTACTACATGTGAATATAAATAAGTTGGTGCCCTTTGTGCAAAACTGTTTTGTCTGCAGGAGTCATCTGGGAATCTTATTACGGTAGGTGACCATGCCAATGCTCTCACCAACACAGGCAGCTCAACTGTTGATTATCTCTCTCTCTCTCTCTCTCTCTCTCTCTCTCTCTCTCTCTATGTCTCTCTGTCTGTCTGTCTGTCTCTCGACTTGAGTTTTTCCAGTTCTATCGTTCTATCTCTCACCATCGTAAAGGAGGGATGTTCCCCCAAAGTC
>OMLC01095436.1:0-11236 GCA_900302585.1 Regalecus glesne | reverse complement strand
ATGAGCATGAGTTTGGGAAAAAACCTAGGGATGTACTGGTAAGTCGAAATTGAATGATTTTCCATAATTTTGTAGATATTTCACAGTAAAGTTTCAGATAGATATAGAACCCCATATGATTACCATAGAAAACATAAACAGCTGATCACATGGTTAAATACAACTCTAGAATCCATTCGGCGCTCACAGGTTTGTGAAATAATCAGGGGAAAGTTCTATTGACATGTGTAAACTTCCATCCATCCATCCATCCATCCATCCATCCATCCATCCATCATCAACTGCTTATCTGAAGTCCTTGTGCAAAAGGAGAGGAGGTACCCTGGACAAGTCGCCAGTCTATTGTAGGGCAGCATGAGATATTAAGACTGGATGCAGACAAACTGCAGCCTCTGGCTTGTTAGTTCCTGAAGCGCGTGTTCTTCCCCATAGCTACCGTGGCCTCATTTGAACTCTTATAGAATAAATCAGATGTTTATTAACCAAATTGAATGAAACGGAAAAAAATCTTTATTCCACTGCACTGAATTCATTGAAAGGTTTCAGTCAATTCAGTGCCTACTGTCAGATATTGTGAGAGTTCTATTTTTAAATGTCATGACTAGTCCCCACAATGTGGGGGTGGACATGGACTTAGATGGGGCTTGGAAGATTAAGGCCGGATGCCCTTCCTGATGCTCTGTGGTGGGTTTGTCAGCTATTGTAATACACCACAGGTTACAGGAATATCACTGGGCAGTGCCTAAAGTACATTTATAACTCCAGTAAGCTGAGACCTAAAAACTACAACAAGCCCTTGTCCCTTTAGGCTATCCACACATCTGGAGGTGAATTTGTAGGTGTTCTGAGCTGAGGGGATGCTGTTCAGTACTATGGGAATAAGCCAAACACATCCTTAAAACTCAGATATCCTGAAATACCTTTTAAACATCTTTTTAGATTTCCCATGTATGAATCCCCAATATGATCATGTGGAGGAGTCTGATCATAATGAACACATTATCCAAACAGTGCGATTACAGGAAGGATTCTGTCCGTAGACTATTGTTCAGCAAAAGCTTTTCATCAGCAGAACTGTGATCACTATCAGAGGTTACTGCTGTGTAGGAATAAAAAAATCAGAATTAAAAAAGGGATGGTCAGTAAAACCCTTACCAGATTTGTCTTTCTGGATGGCTTTGTCCTCAAAGTATCGAAACATCACTTGGAACCTGTCGGCACTATTGGAATGTAACATCCTAAAGGAGGGAACGTAGAGACACGAGACAGAGGGAGAATAGTTTTGTTACCTCGTGTCGGTTTTCTTTCATGAGAGATATGCAAAGAGAGATGTATAGAGCAACATTTAACAATGGCGTCAGTCAGGACATGCATTTTGTGCTCAATAAAAATGCATCACATTTGACGAGCCATCGAGTGTAACCGTTCTTTATTATTCAAAGCAAAGCTGAAGATTAACCTCATGTATTCTAATCTGTAGACTGAGAGAAGGTATGTAGACATGGCAAAATCCAGCTTGTTGATCAGGGCAGAGCCTTCAGGGGACGGGTCAAGGAGATTGATGATGGTGGAGCGCAACTCACTCAGCTCGGCCTTGAGGGGAGAAATCAAAACCTTAAAGGGTCAACACTGGTGCACTAGTAGTGTCTGTGTGTGTGTGTGTGTGTGTGTGTGTGTGTGTGTGTGTGTGTGTGTGTGTGAATGAGAGACAGAGAGAGAGAGAGAGAGCCTGTCACATTCCTCTAGGTATTTGACCAGGTAACACCACTATCTGCCATGCTACCAAATGCAATTAATTTTCAAGTAGATTCCTTGGTTCAATTACTATTTTAAGTAGAAATGTTATGTTTAAGAGCATATTTCCTATGAAAAATGCAGTTTGATCACATATGTGATTTCGAAGGACTTTCCATGACATAGAAATACATCTGGAGGAGGTTTGTGTGCTCTGTACCGGTGTCACTGTGTCATTTTTCAGAGCAGAGTTGTATTGGAGTTCTGAACGAAGAGGTTCTCCACTGGGGAAGGTGAGAAGAGGGGACTTTGAGGCAATTTCACACACACCCTCATACCATTCCTCTGGCCAAAGTCCTGAGACAGACAGGGAGAAAAGACTTAAAGGAGAAGCTTCCCTGAGTTTTATATGGTGGTTAATATAGAAATTCACCAGATGCTGGGGGGGTATCGAATGTGACTTGATGAAGAGATCGACTGGGCTGGTAATCTGTTAGCCAGACTTACCTGATCCCTCTACAGCAAAGCCCATGACCACAGAATACAGCCAAAAGTCCCGAAACAGCTTCTGGAGGCGGGGCTTGGCTTCTTTGATTGGTGGAAGCCTTCTTGTTAACTGTGGATCAAAATCAAGGTAGAGGCCACTAATAAGAATCATGTCAATATTCAAATCCATTTCTGAAGGAGGGGTACAGTGGAATCTAAAACTGGGGGAACCCTGTTTGTTATGAGCACACTGGACTACAAAAAAGCAACAGAAAGAACAAAAACCCTCCACATGCCTTGACAGACCCTCATCGTTTGGATAAAGCAAAGGAAACCGTCAGCAGTGATGAGATGAGTTGTGAACAGTTAAAAGTTTTCAGTCACAGCATTTTTTCATCTGTTGTTTGAACTGGTCTATTTGTTCAGGTGGAACGCACGACAAAGTTCAGCCGGGATGTTCAACTTCTTGCTCATAGTCCTGTGCGGATAACCAACATAGCACTCGTTCCAGCAGAACAGGTAAGCCATTTTGCAGAGAAGAGTCTCATAAAAGAAAGGATAATGAAGTCTGCTTTGATAGAAAATACTTGGATTTGTGGTAATTTCATCCAACTGTTACATAATCCCACTCATTAATTCTGTTTTTCCAAAAGCTATTTCAACTTGTTTTTAACCAGTTGTTCTACTGTAGTTTGGTTCGTCTGAAACTTTAAGAAAATGACTAAGTCTGTCGATGCGTCTGTCCATTCAAAGGTTCATTCGGTTTCCTTCTACATTTGTCTCCGTCTCTCCTTTTCCTCTTCAGCCTCCCCTCAGGATGTGGGCCATCACAGTCACATCAGCCATCTGTCTCTTGGTCACCCCATCCCTGGCTGGGGTAAAGGACATAGCCTCTCATTTCATTGACCATGCTCCTAATCCAAACTCCAGAGGCTTTGGCCAGGGTGGAGAAGTGGATATAGAGGCCATTCCTTTGGACTTCCACAAAGAGAACACAGTCACAAATGATCTTTCTTTCGATGAGGATGAAGACTACATTGATTTTGAAAAAATCCTAGCAGAAGGTCTCGATGACTACAGGTCAGTGATTGGACACTCATCCCGCTAGACATCAGATGCTACATCAGTTCTCTGAAAACCACTTAATGATTAAAGTTACACTCATCCTCCTGTTATTGAAGGTGAATGACAAACTTGTGTTATGTTCTTATTTCCCAGTGAAGGGGATGAGATAGATGAGATTGCCATCCCGGCCCCAGACATTTTTACAGAGCCCTCTGACCCAAAGATTCGCCGTGCCAGACTCCTTCGGCTGTTCAGTGGTCGATCGCGGCTCCAACGGCTTAACATCATCAATGCCCGCTTTGGCTTCAACCTTTACCGGAGCCTCCTTAACCATGTCAACCAGACGGACAACATCCTTCTGGCACCTGCTGGCATCTCCATTGCCATGGGGATGATGTCGCTAGGGGCAGGACCCGAAACCCACCATCAGCTGTACAAAGCCCTGGGTTTCTCTACATTTGTTAACGCTAGCTATCACTACGACAACTCAACAGTACACAAGCTCTTCAGGAAGCTGACACACCGGCTCTTCCGGAGGAATTTTGGCTACACGCTGCGCTCAGTAAACGATCTCTACGTGAAGAAAGAAGTCTCTGTGAAAGACGCTTTCCGTGCAGACACAAAGTCGTACTACTTTTCAGAGCCACAGTCAGTAGACTTCCAGGACCCCTCCTTTCTGAAAAAGGCAAACCGGCGCATCCTAAAGCTGACAAAAGGATTGATCAGAGACCCCCTCAAGAGTGTAGACCCCAACATGGTACTGATGCTGCTCAACTACCTGTACTTCAAAGGTACTGTAATAAGCACAAAATAGAGGCCATGTCCAACGATACTTCCAAATAGAATTGCCTGCGTAGAGCAGTAGCATCAACGATGACATTTCAAAAGTGCTTAGTGGCCTTGTGGATGCAATAGCACATATTGTAGACTATCTGGATCTTTAAACTTATTTTGGGGCCTCGGTAGTTCAGTGTTAGAATCTGCCCCTACAAGTCAGGAGTTGTGGGTTTGATCCAATCACGGGATCAGGAAAGGGCATCTGGCCTTGACCCCAAATGCTCGGGTAAATTAGAGGATACATTTTAAAGCTCTTTGAGGGGTCGCTAGACTAGAAAAGCACCATATAAGAATGAGTTAATTTACCGTTTGTGTTAACAGGTACATGGGAGCAAAAGTTCCCAAAAGAGATGACTTATTACCGTAACTTCCGTGTGAACGAGAAGACCAAAGTACGCGTGCCAATGATGGCCAACAAGGGAAAGTACCTGGCTGCTACTGACCATGAACTAGACTGTGACGTCCTACAGGTGGGTGGTCTAGGATCGCATGTCAACTTCATTAAAAGTCGATGGAGCATAACTTTCTGTAAGGCAATCATAATGAATATCCTGAACGTGCGACAGATTGCAAAGTCTTCCTGAATTGGTGGAAAATATCCTGATCAGTAATCAGGTAAACTGTGCCAAATATAACAGTAAAGCCAACTATGTTGATTTCAGCTCCCATTCACTGGGAACATCAGCATGCTCATCGCCCTGCCTAGGACGATATCTGGCATGAGGACCTTAGAGCAGGAGCTCTCCCCAACTGTAGTCTACAAATGGCTCAACAACATGACCAACAGGTCAGCGGTGCGATCCTGAACACACCCACCGACAACTGAAGAGGTTTGCATAGCAAGACTAAATAAGCAATAACGATTCTTTTTGGAAACCTATCTTATCTCCTCTAGAACTCGTGAGGTGGTGTTTCCCAGGTTTAAACTGGAGCAGACCTATGACCTGATTGAGAATCTTAAGAAGATGGGCCTGACAGACTTGTTCCATAACAATGGAGACTTCAGTGGGATGACCACAGAAAAGATTGCAATCAACAGGGTGAGTAAACTTAAATAAGCCATGCTTCTGCTTCAAAAGTCAGAGGGAGAGGAAAGTTAGAAGGCCATCCTCTGCTCACTTGGGAGTTTCCCTTCAAACTGTGTGCTTTTCTGTTGAGTGAATACTGCCAGCACAAACAATGCCAATAAGGCCACTTTCTGTTCCCCTTTCAAGCTGATGCACCAGGGGACCATCACAGTTAATGAGGAGGGGACAGAAGCAGCAGCTCTGACCCAGGTGGGCTTCATGCCCCTTTCCTCTCAGATTCGCTTTGTGGTGGACCACCCCTTCCTCTTCCTCATCTATGAGCACCGCACAGACTGCTTGGTCTTCATGGGCCGGGTGGCCAATCCTTCACAGAACTAAACTTGACTTTTAAATTCAGCCAACTGACCAACTTCTGAACCTAAAATAATGTCATGTCTGTGTAGAAGACCCCTCATCAGCATTTGATTGAATTGCCTTCATATTGCTAATCTTGAGAAAAAGAGGCTTTCAACAATGTTCTTTACCACTATATATAAAAGTGACTTTAACTTTTGTGCTTTTATATCTACAGCTCTCTTACATTCGATTTCCCTCAAATTACACAAGCCTTTGAGGATGTCTGCTGTGATGAGTCAATGAATGCTTGTTATTTGCTGTCTGTTAATGTTTCATTTGTTACGCTGGGCCAGTTGATAAGAAATCTAAAATATGGAGGTCTCATAACTACTACAGAGTTAATGACATATCATGGTCATTAAAGAGTCAGCAAATGTAAAAAACAGAGGGAGAAGAAGTCACACTGCGGCATGCCATTGTTTTTTCACACCAACACGAGTAACAGAAACAAAGAGTAACTTTACTTTCATGCCAGATCACTTTAGATATTTTGGTCATTTCTAAAAGAAATACTTGTGTCTGACTAATAAAAAGTATCAAAAATTCTCACAGTCTTTGGAAGATAAACAAACAGTGTAGGCGTCAAACATCTACGAAGTATAGAAATATCCAGGAGCAACCCAATGACCGCGCTGTGGTGCACTGCAGTAGGTAGGGCAAATATTTGTCTGTAGAGTTAAATACTAACCAACAGCTTAGATTCACTCCTGTACATTATTTAAAGGGAGAAAACACTGAGAACACACTGGCTTTGCCCTGGATGGTAAAACACAGCACTCATGACAAATTCAACAGAAGAATAAGACCACAACACTCAGAAACCCTAAAAGGGAATATTAAAGACATCTGATTATTTTCCAGGGTGAAATGCATATTTCAATCTGCCAATCCACTGCACCGTGATTTGTAGACATCATATGAGGGTATCAGACACAGAGGTCATCTTAATGTGGGATATATTACAATGCCGACCCATGTGGGGTCCGGCACATTAGACCAATTAAACACGAGCTGAGAGGATAGCCTAATAAACTCTTTGGGTAGACTTGCAAGAAACTGAGATGAGATGTTCTAGTAGAACACCAACACCTTCAGTCTAACCCACGCCTGCATCACCATCCTCTTCATCTACACCCCTTTATACACGGACACCTCCATCACCATCCTCTTCATCTACACCCCTTTATACACGGACACCTCCATCACTGTCCTCCACATCTACACCCCTTTATACACGGACACCTCCATCACTGTCCTCCACATCTACACCCCTTTATACACGGACACCTCCATCACTGTCCTCCACATCTACACCATGTTTTTTTCCCTCATTCAAAATGTGAAAAGGTAGAGATGAGGTAAAAAATAGTGTTTGCCTCATTTTTTAAGTGACACTGGGAAAGCATTTAGATTTTGCCAAAATCTTTTATGATATCAACAGTTGTAAAGACAACAGGGAAGCCTTTCTTTATATCAATATGATAGCAAAAAAATAGATGCATATATTGACAAGCCACCCCTACTATCACTACCAGGGTGGAAGCAGAGCTATGTTCACAGATGACTTACAGTAAAATTGCTAAATTTTTTTATTTTTCCAACAAGCAATCTCTTAAAGTTTAGTGCTCGTGTAAGACAAAATGCATACTGCAAAGAGGCTTCTCAGAAACAGATCTGTATGGTCACCGTGTCATTCTCTCATAGCATCTATTGCATCATTTGACCAAAATATATCTAATGATGATATGTTAAAGAAAAAAGCTGCTTGGTACTGCTTTAACAACATACCAAATGGATTTCTTAACACAAAGATGGAGATTAAAATGAACGTGGTAATGTGTTGTAGGGAGGTTGACACACAGTGTACAAAGAAAACACATACTTACCACAGCAATGACTGGAATGAGGACCCCAAGGTTGCCAGCACTACTTGATGCCTGGGGGTGTTGATAAGGAAAAATGATGAACTAACATCATCTTTTTTATGTCTGTATGTGTGTGCACACATTCACATATATACCTTAAGAGCAGGCCCCTTGTCTGAGGCCCTCTCACTGGCTCTCTTGCCCTCCAGGCCCAGTTGGACAAACAACTCTAGCAGGTTGACCATCAACTCATCCACCAGTGGCTCCACCTGTAGGTTAGCTGCAATGTTGGCTAAAGCATTTATCACAGCCAGGGAGCAGTGCCTTTGACAGAAAAAGAAAAGTGTATAAAGTAACAATTAGAGCAGGAAATTAATTGACACAGACATACAAAATAAGATAAGAGAAATTCAAAGTAATGACAACACTATTAGTGGCTATAGGGTCACTGACATTACTTGGATTACTATCAATATGGTGACATCAAATGCAGACCTGTAACCATGGTCTCTGTAGTCTTTGGTAGCGGAGTAGACCACAGAGCTAGCCTTCACACTGATCTGTTGAAAAAGGTTCCACACCTCCTGGTAGATGTATTGCTGTAGAAAAGGAAGGGCAGAGTATGATAGTGTGTCTGTTGTGAATATGTGTGTCTGTGTGGGCACATGCATGACTGAGTGTGTCAGACTAACATTTCCTGTGATGACCATACATCCTAGCTGGTCTATGATAAGTACATCCATCTGAGAAGGAGGCTGGCAGAACTTCTGCTGGAGGATCTGCAGGATCGGCTCCATGACTTTAGGAGTGTCTCTCAGAGCCACAGCAATGTGGCCCAGTGCTCTGATGGTATGATCTGGGATTAAATGAGCATCCCTGATGGAGAAAGAAAAGGCTTTTCAGAACAAGAGGTGATCCCACTGATACCCTTGAATGTCCAAACAGGTGGGTATTTTCTAATTCCAAAATAAAATGTCTCTCACTTATCATTCTCCTGTGAGATGTAGAGACGATTGGACAGGCTGGCTAGAAAGGCTTCTACGATCACAGGGTCCATCGTTAGACCGGCCTTCAGACATCTGAAAGAGGAAATAGAGAATGAAATAACCAAGGATGATCTGAATAGCATTTTTGGGGCTCTAGAGTTTCAATAATAGCAAATACAAGAAAGTTCAGCTGGTGGTAGGGGGGCGGACATGAATCAGGAGGGACTCTCCCAGATGTCTCTCAGTTCTTGGTTGAGATGGATGGTATAACGCTGGAACATGTGTCTTTCAGTTTAATTAAAAACAACATTTTTTAAAGGTTGTTTTCTACGGTATTGTTTTTTGTATTATTATTTCTAAATAAAAAAAACAGTTTCCTGCATTTTTTAGTCCTCAGGGATTTGGTTGATTGAGGTCCTCTCTATGCATTTTTTATGACATAACAGTTTATGACTGTTGTTCTTAGCATGAACAAATTGTAGACCTACATAAATGCTCACAATAAGCTCAGAGTCTGACACAGTGCCTGACAAAACACTGTGAAACAGAAGCACAGAAAACATATACTAGCTCCAACAAATTTAAGATCTGAGCACCAGCATACACCAAAACTAACCCATCATTACATAACTGAGGTCTTTGGCATTTTGTCCTCTATTTAAAGGCCAAGGTGAAGTGAAGTGTGACATCGCCTGCTGTGAGTGCAGGATATCAGGTGCCCAAGCTGAATGGTCTAACAGTATAATTGAAAAGTATAAATGGGTTGCCGTTTTTTTTGTTTAAAAAAAAGCCAAAAATAAGACAAACTGCAAAAACATTTTGTCAGCACATTCTACCACTAATTTTTTTTGCACATTCATTCATTCATGAATGTCTGTACAAGAAAGTGCTGACAAAACGTATTTTGCAGTTTCTCTTATTTTTAACCTACTTTTAGAGGGAAAAAAAGGAATCCCAAAATTGAAAATCGAATACCAATGCAACAAACCAATATCAAAATAATCGAATATTCAGGTACAGCCTAAGAAATAACTTAAAAAATGTAAAGTAGATTCTATGTATGTATGTATCTATGTAAGTATGGGGCAGCATCACTCAGGAGGTAGAGTGGATCGTCTGGCCATCAAAGAGTTGTGGGAGAGTGTAGCTCCTTAAGAAAGCACACCGGAAGTGTCTTTGAGCAAAACAAACGGCTTCCCAGGGACTACAGCTAAACACTCCCCATGTCTAATCGGATGGGTTAAATGCAGAGGACAAATTTAAAATTTAAAAAGTGGCTTTCATTTCCTTTCCTAAAGATGTCTTGATACATGCTCAATAATCCAGGCAGGGGACTCACAAAAAAGGTGAATCAGTTCAAATGGATAAGAAGTTTATTCAGAATAAACTCTGAAGAAACTACTTAACCAGTTGAATTAATAATGAATAAATAACAATAATAATTCACTTATCAGTCCCTCAAGGGGAAATTTGGATTTCCCCGCATTTTTAAACCAACCTATTGTATAGGAGCAGTGACCTGCCAACGCATGGCGCTCAGGGAGCAGCTAGGGGTTTAGTGTCTTGGTCAAGGACACCTCGACATTCTATATGCAGGACCGGGGATTGATCCTACAACCTTCCGATTGCCAGATGACTACTATACGAACTGAGCTATGCCACCCCTATAGAGTATATAAAATATATAAAGATGCTACTCTCACTGAGAGTTAATTAAAATAATCCTGGAAAGCTTTGCCAGGTGTCTGTATCTGACCTGCAGATATTGTCGATGGAAATATCGCGGAGTTGCTCGTACATGGAGGGTTGGTCCTTCCTGTTGGACAGCATGTTGAAGGTGGACTGTGAATGCTCATTTGTTACGTTGATTCTGACCTCTCCTGTGCCTTTAAAAATAACAATTACTGAGAATCAAGAACCGGAACAGCAAGAGTTAAAAATGAGAGTTGTTTTGCTTGGCAAGTAATTTCTGTATTCTGAACACTTAATGCTGCAACTTATTTGTTATTAGAGCCAAACTCTGTCAGAAACAGATCCATGAGAACGGGGTAAACTGTGGGACACCAAGGCAAAATCAATGTCCTGAATTGCATATGGATTTTTCTATGAGTTTGTCTGCACCCAATCAATGACTACTCTGCACAGTTCAATGGTGAATGGAAGTCACCGTGACACAGACATGCTCTCATTCATGTTACTTTGAATGTGCATTGATCCGGCCTAACACACTGGTGCCAAGACATTTCGGTTTGTGATCTGACCACTCCGTAAATGAATCACAAGGGATGGGTGGCAGTTACCCCACCTGTGCTGTACTGGCTGTGGTACTTGTAGAGCTTTACAAGGACAGGGGAGGGGACCACCAGGAAATCTCTGAGAGAGGAAGTAGCAGAATGGGCCACCACCGGGAACCTCTCACAGAGGCGCCCAAGACCCTGACAGACGAGAGAGAGAGAGAGAGACAGACAGAGAGAGAGAGAGAGAGAGAGAGAGAGGGAGACGGAGAGAGAGAGAGAGAGAGAGACACAGGGGGAGAGAGAGAGAGAGAGAGAGAGAGAGAGAGAGAGAGACAGACGAGAGAGAGAGAGAGAGAGAGAGAGAGAGAGAGAGAGAGAGAGAGAGAGAGAGAGAGAGACAGAGGGAGAGAGAGAGAGAGAGACAGAGGGAGAGAGAGAGAGAGAGACAGAGGGAGAGAGAGAGAGAGAGAGAGAATCAATATTAAAAATGACCTTGCAATCAAAAATTCAGGACATTTTTGAAGACAATGATACCCATAAAAGAAACAGGAAGATAGGCAGACTAATGAGGAAGAAAGAAATGTGGCATAGAATTAAAAGCT
>OMLC01095435.1:0-12924 GCA_900302585.1 Regalecus glesne | reverse complement strand
GTTTTGGTCTTTTTAGTTTTTTCTCTTTTGTCTCATAATTCATTAGATTGAAGTATACCAACTATGCCTTAAAGTCACCTTTTTGTATTTATTTTATTATAAGTGTGTGTGTGTGTGTGTGTGTGTGTGTGTGTGTGTGTGTGTGTGTGTGTGTGTGTGTGTGTGTGTGTGTGTGTGTGTGTGTATACCACAGCAATACAATTTAACCTTTCAAGTGACTCAAACAGGACTTAGAGCATTGAAACTCTTCAAGGGAGGGAACAAAATGAGAATGAAAATCGGGAAGGGAAGTGCGAAGGTCACCATTTCTTTTGCCCCTCATGTCTCATCATTATACGGCTTCATTGAACGTCACCTGGTCAGAAGGACAAAGAGCATTTTCCCCCAAAGCAAACTACAAAAGCAGAGTAATTCAGGACCTTGATCAATAACATTTATCCCAACCCAGTGTCCTCTAATTTTCAGCTGACCATTAATTCCATTTAACATTGATCTCATGGTGATCTAGGTAGCTATTGCCTTTAGATTGTTTTCAAACAGTGCAGGGAATTTGGCTACCCATTGTATTATTAATGCATTAAAGAGAGGTGAGCAAGCAAAGGTGAAGAAGCTTGTTTTGCTCTTTGGTCCGTCTGCTGCATTGCTGAGATATGTGACAACTCGACACTGAATACCGATTTGTATAAACATCCAATGAAACAGAATTTGGGGGTGTGAGGATTTGGATCATTTTCATTCTTTGAATAAAATAAAAGGTGTGACTATTCCCCTTAAATGTACCATGACATGTATCTGGCACCGACTGACAGCTTTAATAATAATAATAATAATAAAAATAGTTGTTTCCTTATCAGTCCCACAAGGGGAAATTTATAATTCTCTGCATTTGACCCATTTTATTGTATAGGAGCAGTGGGCAGCCACCAAGTAGCGCCCGGGGAGCCATTAGGGGTTTTGTGTCTTGCTCAAGGACACATCAACATGCTTTCTGCAGGACCGAGGATTGAACCTGAAACCTTCTGGTCACCTGACGACCACTCTACCCACTGAGCTATGCTGCCCCAATCAGCAGGCATGTCGTCTTTAATCACCAGAAGGTTCCCTATGGCAGCCTTCTGCTGATTAAAGCGGACATCCCATCCCTCCCCTTGACCAGTGTCAAGCTCGAAGCACCAATTCTTACAGCAGTCACTGCCACTCCTCTAATGGTACACAGCATTGTCCGGGAGGTGCTCTCCAGGCCTTGGTGAGTCATACTGGAGTCTGATGGATACGTCTGGAGGACAACTTCACTAACTTTATGTACAACTCAAAACAACATGTTCCATGATTATGATTCAGTAGATGTGGCCTCTGAATTGATCAAGAGTGCAAGATAATCCGGTTGCAAGATTGATGGCAGCTATGAGTGATTAGGTGGGACAGTGGGGGGTGGCAGTGGCACAGGGATATTGAGGCTGAAAGATTGAAGGTCCTCTGCAGGGATGACCATTTACAGCCCTACTGTGGTATAAAACAGAGATTTGCATTATTCATAATATGAAAAGAGCCTCTTGGAGAAAGGCCAGTGCTTATACGATTAGACCAGGCTACTTGAGCCCAGCCTTCTTGCACTCGACTACTTTTAAGAACATCAGTCAGAGGGAAATTTGCTCCACTTTACTTTGGTGGGGTAATTATTCATGCGCTGTCATAATTGCATCCGAGCATGCAGTCTCGACCTCACTGTACTGCTAACCACACTTCAGCCATTTTAATTTAAGTCAGCTTCACACTAAAGGCACTGGATGGCATGCTAACGGTTATTTGCAGGAACTTCTGATCCTTCAATTAGCAATTGTCTTGCTCTTTTGCTGCACTTGTAGCATGCGTGAGACGAGGCAGATTAAATGAGATAATCCTTTGTAATCCCATTCAGTATGAGAAATATGAGTTAGCATTATTTCTCCACATGACCAGATGCTGTGGTAGCTCAGTGGCACAGTGTGCGTGTCAGGAACCAAAGAGGCTGACCTGCAGTCAGGTTAGATTGAAGAGGTCTCCTGTATGAGTGATGAAACATTTCTTTCGTGCAACGTCGTGTCCAGATGAACTGGATCAACTCTTTTGAGAAAGCTGCTAAAGGGACACGAGTACACCTCAAGTAGAGTTGATCGTCTAAAGGCTGCCAGATAATATATATTTGTTGGTATATTTTAATCTATTCGAGACAAAATTTAGGCATCACAGTCCCAATCTGAAGCTTAAAGCTGAAAGCTTCCATGTTTTTTTTTACTTTCCTTCCCTGGATTACCATCCACACAAGTACCTTATTAATTTGCATTCAAAAGACTGCAGCCTTGAGTCAACAAGGGGACACCTACAAATTAGTGCGTTCCATATTTTTGAGTCGTTTTGAACGGAAAACTTCACTTTGATCATATTGACCTCATCTTAGGACATGACTTCATTGTACAGCCTTGCACTGAGCACTCCACCTCTTTTCAACGCTGAACCAATTTTGACTTTTGCTGAAGCATACAGCGCATTAATGTCTACTTCCACAAACTAGTGAATGCCAATTTAAACTAAATCTATTTGTATGAGCAGAGGAGCCACTTATTACTCATGGAACCATGTTGTAAAGTGTGAGCCAAAAGGGAATCAACAGAGCATTGATAAAGGAAAATCCCTGTTTATATAGGTATCATCACAATAGGAATGGAGGGAACACTTAATCTCATTGAGTAGCAATGCCAAGTATCTCCGTTCTGCACACACTTTCAACACAGTGTTACCCAAATGCTCCTTCATAACTTATAGTACTAGCAACGTTTCTGTGATGGAGGTCATACTCGCTCATTTAATGAGTGCTCGCTATGCATGAGGCTCATGAGAGCATGTTCCACTCAGATGCCAGAAGTATTGACAACTCTTCCACAAGAGGAGGAGCCACTGACTGCCCCATAAGTTGCTAGAACTGACTAGATGACAGCATCATCAATCAATCAATCAATCAATAGGCAGTGCAGCTCAGGAGGTAGGGTGCTTGTCTAGTAACCAAAAGATTGGTGGTTTGATCCCAGGTCCCATCCAAGTGTCCTTGAGCAAGACACTGAACCCTTAACTCTGTGGGACAACAGATGAAAAATCAGCCTGGTGGCTAAATCTGGTGTATTTACATTCCAAGTGTTTATCATTCAATATCAATCAACCTAACATACATTTCATCAAGCATGCTTTCCTTATTTAAGGACATTACAATATTTTGACCAATACCTTGTGGTATGGAAATATTGCCACGCCCTCAGCCTGGATTGTGGCCCTCATAATGTGATTGACCCCTTATGAATGCTATGGGACTGATAAAAGAGATTCATGGCAGACGCCTCTCAACAGGCTCGACTCTCATTAGTATGGATGGGAAGGTGAAGTCATGGGAAGGTGAAGTCACAATTGGGATGTAATGTGCTTCTACATCATTTTGGCACTAAATATCGTGGTGTTCATCATGAAATCTTCCAAAGAAAGAGTAAAAGTGGAAGTAAGAGTAACTTGTAACTTTTGAGGAATAAAGTCTCGAGTGGCATCTTAAAAGTCAGCAAGGTCCCGTCTCATTTGTCCTCCCATAAGTGTCCATTTTAATGATGTCAGCCACAGTGTGGTTCTATGGGGTGTGAGGCCTCAAGGGCCCACGGTTTGATAAATACAATTGGGATGCTCAGAGTAACAGCATGAAAAACAAGGATGTCACCCATCCTCTGTCTCTTCATCGACAGGTTATCAGGAAATATCCATTATGAACTTGTGGAAATGTAAGAGAAAAGTGTAAATGCTTATCAATCAGTCACGTCTCTGAAAAGCAATGAAACACATCACTAACAGTCTGATCCAGCTCAGAGCAGCAAAAACAACTTTTTTTTTTACTCACAACTGACAATCTTATCATTTCATCTTCTGTGCACATCCTCCAATGTCTAACTACCACAGGCTCATGGAGGCTACTTATGAGTAACCTGTGGAAAGACAGGATGAGAGATGGGACTGTATAGCTTACTGCTGTCCTCGAGGTCTCCTGCCTTTTGGTTGTGCATGTCCTGGATGATGAATGAGTTGATGTACAAAAAACACATCTATTTAGGGGAAGATGTGTCTGGGCATTCTTCTCATGAAGCAACATGAAGCTTCTATCCATCCATTGTCAACCGCTTATCCGAAATCGGGTCGCGGGGGAACTGGAGCCTATCTCCGTTCTCATTGGGCGAGAGGCGGGGTACACCCTGTATAGGTCGCCAGTCTATCACAGGGCAGAGCAGTTAGGGGAACAGTGTCTTGCTCAAGGACACCTCGACACGCTTCTCTGCAGGATCGAGGATCGAACCTACAACCTTCTGATCGCCAGGCGACCGCTCTACCCACTGAGCCATGCCGCCCCATGAAGCTTCTATATTCATCTTTTTATTTTTTGGGGACCATGTGTAGCTTTTTACATTAATGCCACCATTTGACGCGCTGCACCAGATTATATCTTCAAGCTATTTCTCATCTACAGTCGCTGCATGTCTTCTTTTGATGGTGCGAGGAAATGGGAGCACCCGGAAACACATGCAGAAACACACGTAGACATAGGGAGAACATGTAAACTCCACACAGAAAAAAACCTGGGACAGGATTCAAGCCAGACCCTCTTTCTGTGAAGCAACAGTACCAACTCATGCGCCATTGTAAAGCCCTATTTAATCGAATGCCAGTTAAAAGTCCTAATATTAGAGCTTTTCCAGCTGCTTTTGCATTTTCAGTGTCAAAATGGGAAAAACATTCTTTAGAAAATTGGCTTGTAAACCACAACTCTTTGTGTTAGAGAATACATCAGTAAAACCATGGGGTTGTGATGGTGCCATGACGATGATGTAGGAGAAACAAAGAAAGGATTTTGGGGAAATGGGTTGACCTACATTTTGTTTCCGAGTGCAACAGCTTTTGAAGCAGTGTAACAGATCTGGTGCTAACAGATGTTATCACATGATTATTTGCACAGAAAGGGCACAACTATTATGGCGTGTTCTGCTGAAAACAGCTTTACTTAAACCAGATCAAACAGGGATTGTGATGTGCTCTTCTTCCAGTTTGTGACTATATTGTCGACAGGTTTACAGCCCATTCAAGAGAGAATGCTAGCCCACAGTACCAACTAGGCTATCTCACAGGCCTTTATCTGTAAACATTTGGTTCTGCTGGCTGTAACCAAATGTAATCAGTGTCATTATGGTCTCCTCTCATTATCTACTCAGTGACATAATGTTTTGCAGATCACCTTTAATCACCTAAACATGACGCTGGCCCCATGCAGAGTTTACCATGTGCAATGCCGGCTTGTAATGAGTTCATGCTCTCTATATCAAGACTCAAGATGTCGGTCATCACTCTGGTTGTTATAAGTACAGTCAGGTGAAATTCCCTGTCTGGGAGACACAATAACAAAAACATGATATAAAGATAAAATAAATCAAAATAAGATACATCAATGATCAGTATGATCAGTAATCAAAGATGCTACACAGGTGCTAATCGGATTTTACAAAGATGGTAAAGTTCCACTTCTCAATATCTAATCTATGTTCCAGGTAGTTATACTAACGTATTTGAGAGTACATCTCCATCTCATTTTTCCTATTTTCCTAACGCTTGACCATAAACCTCATAACATAAGCCTCTAAGTTTGCTTTTGTTTTTTATGAATATGAAGCCAGGATGAACCAGTGGGTGTTGAATATGAAACAGAATAATAGAATAAATGGAGACCATCACGTGAACCCAATGCAGCAATGAGAAGACTGTTGGTTCTACAGATTGGAATGGCAGGCACCCCATCAAGGCAGAGGTGCTGACCATATTTACCTTCACCAATTCCTGGTTCGAAGCAGTCCAAAGCACCATAGCAAAGGTGAAACAGTGAGGTATGTCTGGGAGGTACGTGATGGATGAAATTCTCTAATTTGGTGCATATTCTGACCATATCCACATAAATCATAATGGTACCCGTATTATTCTTGATATTGGTTTGTCCAATAGGGGAAAAACAATCTAGAATAAAACTGAACAGTCTAGAGCAAATGCAAAGTGAAGATCTACCAAGCCAGGCTGCAAACTAATTTTCCAAATGTGAAACTACTATATTCTCCCATCGTTAACCCAATAACGCTAAGCAAAGCACACGGGTGAAATAGCATACTGCAGCAGTCATACACATGTTGAAATCAGATTTTTCTGGATGTATTTCACTTTGGACTGAAAATGACATTGAGGTCACGGTTTTGTGGGTGCCAAAGGGTTATCTAATCACTCTCATAAAATCAGTCACAAATTTATCAACCATTAATTTTGGTGTTCAATATTTCATCATTAAACCACTAAAATTGATGGACTAATCAAAGCACTAATTAAATCACACTCATAAATCCATCTCACAAAAAAAATTAACCATTAATTTTGGTGTTCGAGGGTTATAACTGAACCATTCAAGTTGATGGAATAATCAATGTTGCACCAACTGGATTACTCTGACTGTCCGGGCAAAGCTGCAACAAATATTGTTCCAAAACAGCAAGGACAATAACGTACTTCAATGAAAACAGTGTACTACAATAATCAAAAGACATAAACGAATATTGATCAATACTAATTATCTAACAAATACTAATCAGGTACAGCTAATAATGAGAAGCAATGTAGGGATTCAGCCACAAAGAGTGATATGAGGTACTTAGGGTGTCCAAATATTTTATGGATGTTTATGACAGGCCATGTTGACCATAATTTGCAGCTACACACTCACATGCTATCAAACTCTCATACGCACACAATAGAACCTCTCACATGCACCATCATACTCTTTCTCACACACTAGCAAATCTGCAGATCCCGTTTTACTAAAGTCCTCTACTTCTGTCTCTTCATACTTCACTTCTTGGCCAAATTACACAGTCATGGAATACATTTATGTTGCTATGCAGGTGATATTTAACTGTATGTACCTGTGTGGGGTCATGATTATTCTCAAATTACTAATGTAGAGGTATGTTTGTTTGGCTCCCTAGAAAAATTGGACGTCATTAAATTTCTTGCTTTTAAATTCAGAACATATGACATGCTGGTCATTGGTCCTACTAGACACAGACATTAATTTGATCAAGCACCATTGATAATCAACAAGAGTGGTTTCACAAACTGGGATGGTCAAAATCTAAGGACAGGACGTTATGTTAGTGTAAAGCCCACTGGGGCAAATTTCTTATTTGTGATCATGGGCTATAAAAATAAAATTGACTTGACAGTCATGCACACTATGCCAGTGAACAGCTAGAGACAAGACTGGGATGGTACCATTATGGCTTGACGGTAAGGCAAACAAAAAAGTTTCAGTATTCAAAATGATATCGGATCAAGTTCTCCATACCTTTACAATTGATATTTTGGTCCATCATCCATGGTATTAAGACTAGTGAATAAGATTTTGTGTAATTAAATTAACATTCTGTTTGTCTCTGTAAAAATAAATTAATTAGAATGGAAGTCATTTTAAAATATCCACATCTGCAATTGGTTTCAGAGGGTGAGCTCTCATGTGAAAAGAAAAGAAAAAGGCCACACACACTTGGGGTTCATTGAGAGACAGAATAATATGGAGCCCCTAAAGGCGTTCTGTGTATTCAATGTTCACTAAAAAAATCTAATAGTGGTATGTAGAATACCGATCTGAGCATTAGATAACGGTAGAACTTAAAGGAGTGTACTAAAAGGTGCTTGTGTGTGATGGTGATAGCTTTGATCAGTCATTCCCATCAGGCAGTATTTGAAGTGATTATCAACAAAGCACCAACCGGTTTTCTATTATATCAAATTCTCCTGAGTTAAATGGTCAATGGACTCAGTTTTCTATAGAGTTTTTCTAGTCTAGCGACCACTCAAAGCGCTTTACATCAAATGCCTCACATTTACCGAGCAAGGGGGATTAAGGCTGGGTGCCCTTTCCTGATGCCCTACTGTAGGATTGAACCTGCAGTGCCTGAGTTGGAGCCGTGGCTCTACCGCTGAGCAAGACATTAATATCGTAGTGCTAATTTGAATGAAATGGCACTGTCTAAGCTTTCTGTATTCAGTAAAAGCATTTAATATATTGACTTTCTAATATACAGCTGCCGAGTTGTACATAAATGTTTTCTCTTACGCTTACAGTGCTGGCTGATACTGGAATAATGCAGTTCATGATCAGTGTTTGAGCTTATCTGGGCTACCTCAGTTCCTCTGAGGTGAATCAACAAAAAAACATTGTCTGAGATTTTCTTTGTTCTCATCCCTCACTGTGCTGCTTGTATACAGAAATGGAAGGCCTAAAGCTAACTGCACAGTTCAACATGGTTAAAAATGGATGGTATTTTTCTGGAAAATCACATTCATAAATCAGGTTATGATTCTAGAAATGGCCCTGCTTATGAGGTATACGGTCCAGCTGCTTTGCAGAGGGTGGCTTGAACTGTTCTGTACTGGAGCCAGACAATAAGGGCCCTAGCATCAAAGTGCAAGTGAGATAAATGATTCATGAGCATCTGCTGTTGTTTTGGCTGTCCTCTCATGACACTGTTGGAGGGTAAGAGAGACTTCCCGTGGTCAGGTCATAGGAAAAAGGTGTGCCAAAGATATGCTTTCATCACCATTCATGATATCTCTCCAATTGTTTAAAAAAAAAATTTCTTCCCACACTAGATCAAAAACCTATTTTTTCTGCATCTTTTAAAAAAAAACTTTCATCCATGTTGCTGATATGTGAAATGAATTGTCACCCCATCAGATTTGAGTTAGATTGAACAGGTCACTCTCCTTGGAATGGAAACCGTAGACCGTGAGTGCTTTAGAAAAGAGGCGAATAGTGCCAGATATCTCAGTAAACTAAAGGTCAGTTTCCACCAGCTGCAATTAATGTCACTCCCTCCGAAATCCATCTCGGCATTCATATTTCCCTCGGCATATAACACACTGATTGCATTTCATGACACAGCATTTATTATGTTCTACTATCTCAGAATGCTTCTGTGTGTTCTTCCTATACTGGTGGGCTGTGCTGAAATTCATCCAGGCCATTATGTAGAAATGGAGGAAAATTCATGTTGTGGTTCAACGACAGATGCAACTACTTGAAGCCAGTTGTACTCTCAGTTGACAATGACTGTGAAAGGAATACTACACAGTCACTATGGCAGAGAATATACTGAGGTAAAGGTCTGTGAAAGCTGCTTTTATTTGATATATAGTAATATATAATATGAGGGATTATTTTGCCTATATACTTTACAAAGCATTGTCTTTGCATATGTATGCCACATCCGTTGATATGCGTTTTCATTGCTCAACTATGAAGCAAACCGAACTCAACCCATGAGCAAGTACTGCCGTTTTGTAAGATCTGTTCCAGGTGAACAACACAGTTACAGCAAAATGATATGTTAATATTTGTGGCATAACCAGAATAGATTTCATAGGATTTTAAACTACAGACCCTTTCCCACCAAAGGAAATCCCCAAACGCTAGGATTTTAGTTTGGTATGAATGGATGGTTTCAGAAAAGGTATGCTGCTGTTGAAGTGAAGCCCTGCTAGTCATGCTGGAGCCTATCTTAGTGCTCATTGGGTGAAGGGTGGAAAAACACCCAGGATGGGTCACCACTCCATCTCAGGGCTTGAGTAGTTGGGGGTTCAGTGTCTTGCTCAAGGACACTTCGAGACACTTTTTCAATTATTATTTTTTCGCAAAATCGAGTTCAATGGCCATGTATATTCATAGCCATGGACGTTCCCTCTTCCCACAGATGGCCTCTTTGATTTCCAATTCAAACCAGTGTTCCTCCCCATCAAAGATGTGGCCCATCCTCCTTGAAAGAGAAGCTAAGATGCTGCCATCCAACTTCACCAGAGATCAGACGACTGCACTCATCACTCTCAATAAGGTCAAAAACATCATCATCCTTCCAGTGGACAAAGGCAAATGTGCTGGTTTATTAACCAGACAGACTATCATGACAAAGTTATGATGCTACTTAGAAGCAGAAATACTTCTGGGACCCTGAAACGGCCATGTTCACAAGAGAAAGGTGATGGATTTCCTCAACCTGTGGGAACAGGACAATGCTAGAGGATTATGACAGAGGATAGTACCATAGGCTATAGCCAGGGCAAGCTACACCTAGTCTGTTTGATTTACCTAAGATACATAAAAAGGGTGTGCCATTAATTATAATTCCAATAATTAACAATGAATGCAATCTGTCTTATCTGTCCATACTGTATATAATGTACATATTTCCACCCTGTTGAATTTTGTCTATGCTACATGCTATTTCTAGATGTGATGTCTCCATTACTGTGCTTTACACTTTCTGCTGTTACACCGCAATTTACCCCAGTGGGACTAATAAAGGAATATCTTATTACAGCCTATTATATGTATGATTAACTCTGTCACTCATAACATCTCAAAGTTTTCTGGCATCTATTCTCAACCCGTCTGTAGGCAGCAATAAACATCATGTTCTGAACACTGTGGATTTTGTGAATAAGGCAAGGGACATCATCATGGAGGGGGATGAAACTATGGTCTCTTATGATGCTACATCTCTATTCGCGTGCATTCCTGTCGATGAGACGGTGGAAGTGGCCCATATGAAACTAAAGAGCAACCCCACCTGTAGCAAAAGCACCACCCTTAACACTGACATGGTGAATCTTTTCCTGTGTTCAATCCATGTACTATTTTATCACCCTAGGGTAGAACGCGCACATCAGGAAATGACAAGTCACATGTCGCTGGTTTAATCCCACCACAGAACATAAGAAAGGGCACCCAGCCTTAATCACCCACACCACATGTAGGTCTGAGTCCACTCCCACAACAAGTGGACTAGTTGTGAAATTTAAAAACAGTCTTTCATTACGTTCAAGTTATCATCAAAATGGACTGTTTGCAATTGAGAAAAGGGTAGGCTGGGTGAAACATTTTTAGTGAGTAATGGACTCCTATTATAGTAATGCTTTGTATAATCCACAGTATACTTTCATTCAATAAATAGCAGTTACACATTGGGTTCACTGTGTAATTTGTATCCTATTATATATTCCATTTAGCTCTGCTGCTGCAAGCTCAAGAGGCTACTCTACCCTAAATTTAACCTTCATTCTAATTATATACTTGAAAATAGCCAAAGGAGATAGACATGTACTCATCTCCCCAGAAAGTCCAGTCTTCTGCACTCATGACTGCAATTACAGATCTACTTTTTGGAGGGATGGACTAATATTTTGGAGTAACGTTAATTTTGCCAGGCCCTTTTTTCTCCAGTACAGTAATAGTTTCACCCCCATTATCATCCAAGTATCCTGTTGCCTACTAAACCCACAGTATCTACCTGTTGGAAAGACTTGATATCTCCCTCAGTTAATTGATAGTGCAACAAAAATTTGACCAACGCTCTCATGCGATAACTGATAATGAATATTGCGCTCTAAATTTCAGTCAAGGCGATAAGGATATGGTAGATTATAATTAAGTCACGTCGGAATCATTAAAAAGAAAAAAGAGGTATCCACCTTAACAGCAATGATGCCTTTTCACTTGGCTGCACTATACGAGGGTGATCCTGATTTAATGTGTTGTGTCTTTTACCTCAGACTGGCATCCTGCCCAGTGTGAACATAATTTTGTGATCTAAGTGTTTCTCTGGCGGTTCCTAATTATGCAATCTATCTCACAGCCTTCTCGGCAACTTTCAGAATAAAAGTTGAGTGTGAACCCCACCAACCACAACAACCTGCAACGTGCTATCCAGGAGACGCATAATCATGTTATTTATGCATCGGTTGGCAGTCGTACTGGTTTGACGGAATATATTAACTGCAATAGATTACTGAATAAATGGCACATGCCAGCTCATTTTGAAAAGCACGATGTTATTAAGATTATGGATGTAATAATGTGCCGTTATTAAAAAAGACAAAGAAACACAGACACCATGTCCACGTAGGGAAGCCTTGTTTGGTCATGCTTCATTTTCTGTTGTGAGCAGATGTTTTGTGGCTGTTGTTAATTCTTCAAGCAAACATGGAAACTGTCTGACTCGGGTACTAAACCATAATTTACATTCAGGGCACAATGTTCAAATGTGAAATACAAGCTGTCAAGATTAGCATATTAACTAAGCTGCATATTAAGAAAAAACACTTCTGGGGAGATGGGACAACAAACAGGTCAGGACAAAAGGTCCCCACAAGTGATAGATTACTCAAAGCCAACGCTGACATTTAAGATAGGCATACCAAGAGGACCCCAAAATAAGGGGGTCCCATTTGAAATACAACAGGCAAACCGAAGTCTGACAGGTATACATAATTCATAGTCCAGACACGCAGCTCAAAACCCTCAAAAACAAAGTCAAGAAGAGGCCCACGTGAGAATGAAGAGGGCAGCATACTATTGAGGGTTTTTTTCTCGCTTCAGGAGGTGATATATTTTTCCTATCACTTGAATATTCAACCTCTCTTTGCCATACGACATGTGTCAAGTGGTGAGTTTTTACAGCTACCTTTAGGGACATACATTCATGCAAAATAGCTAAAGATAACTCGGGTAACAACTGCTGCAGTATATGCATGAATATGGTATGTCTTTATGGTGTGATATACATCTGCACAGAAAAACTGCAGAAACCAATGACGACATTTAATTTCATTCAATTTATATTAGTTTACATAAGATAAGATATTCCTTTATTAGTCCCGTGGGGGGGAAATTATAATTATTATAATTATTAATTCATAGTTCATCCACATAGGATAATAAACTTAGCTCGGGGGTTTTCTGTGTAAAAGAAGTCAAAATGGGAAAAAATGTTTCATATG
>OMLC01095434.1:0-10558 GCA_900302585.1 Regalecus glesne | reverse complement strand
GGAGAAGTGTCCACATTGTGTTTTTGGGCTGATTCCAGCCTGGTTCTGTGGCAAACTCGGCCACAGGGCCCTTGCTGACGTGCCCACCTTCTGGGCCTGGCTCCAGACGAGCACCCCGGGCTTCCTCCGGGCAGGGTAGCATCACGTCTTTTTAGATCTTTCATGGGGTTTTCTTGATTTATACTTAGTCTGGTCCCCTGCCTGAGACCAATTTGCCATGGGAGATCCTACTAGCAGCGCTAGGCTCCAGACAGCACAGCTCTTGGATTCATAGAGACACTCAAACCTCTCCATCACGATAGGGTGATGTTTCCTCGGAGAGATCAATGTCCATCCATCCATCCATCCATCGTAAACTGCTTATCCGGTGTCGGGTCATGGAGGTAGCAGATTTCAGCCGGGACCTCCAAGCTTTCCTTTCCCTTGCAACATCCACTAGCTCTGATTGGGGGATCTCAAGGTGTTCCCAGGCCAGTGTGGAGATATAATCCCTCCATCTGGTCCTCGGTCTACCCCGTGGCCTTCTTCCAGCTGGACGCGCCTGAAAAACCTCTTTTGGGAGGTGATCAGGTGGCATCCTTCCTAGATGCCTGAACCACCTCAACTGGCTCCTTTCTATTTGTAGGACCAGCGGCTCTACTCCGAGTCCCTCACGTATGTCTGAGCTTCTCACACTATCTCTAAAGGAGACACCAGACACCCTCTTAAGAAACCTCATCTCAGCTGCTTGTATCCGTGACCTTTTTCTTTCAGTCATGACCCAGCTTTCATGGCCATAGGAGAGAGTGGGCACAAACATTGACCGGTAGATCGAAAGCTTTCCCTTCTGGCTCAGCTCTCTCTTGGTAACAATGGTTTGGTAAAGGGAGCACAATACCGCTCCAGCAGCTCCAATTCTCTGGTCCAACTCATGCTCCATTCTCCCCTCACTTGAGAACAAGACCCCAGATACTTGGACTCCCTCACTTGGGGTGAGGACTCATTCCCTACTCGGATAGGACAATCCTCTGGTGTCCTGCTTAGAACCATGGTCTCAGATTTAGAGGTACTAATCCTCATTCCAGCTGCTCCAACCTTAGCTGCGAACTGATCCAGTGAGTATTGGAGGTCATGGACTGATGATGTCATCAGAGCCACATCATCTGCAAAAAGCAGTGAATTAATCCCAAATTCACCAAACTGCAACCCCTCTCTTCCATCACTACAGCTGGATATCCTGTCCATGAAGATAACAAACAGAATAGCTGCTAAAGAGCAACCCTGGTGGAGACCAACCCCTACTGGGATAGAGTCTGACTAACTACCCAGACCTCTGACACAACTCTTGCTTTGGGCATAGAGAGATTGGACAGCCCTGACCCCGTCATCTTAAACTCCCTAAGGACTTCCCACAATATATCCCGGGGGACTCGGTCATAAGCCTTCTCCAGATCTACAAAATACATGTAAACAGGATGGGCATACTCCCAGGCCCCCTCCGGGATCCTTTCCAGCACCCTCAAATAGACCTTTCCAGGGAAGCTGAGTAATGTGATGCCTCTGTAAGTACCACACACCCTCTGGTCCCCTTTTTTGAGCACTGGGACTACCACCCCTGTCTGCCACTCTTTAGCCACTGTTCCAGAATTCCAGGCAATGTTGAAGATACGTGTCATCCATGACAGTCCCTCAACACCTAAGTCCTTCTCCATGGCTTGCCCAAACTCCTCCCACACTTGCTGCTTTGCCTCTTTCACTACTGAGGCTGCCGTCCTTCGGGCCTGTTTGTACCTTGCAAGTGTCTCTGGAGCCTCCTGGGATAACTTATCCCGGAAGGCCTCCTTCTTCAGTCAGACAGCTTCCCTAACTGCTGGTGTCCACCAGGGTGTTGGTGGGTTACCACCCCTTGAGGCACCTATGACCTTGAGACCAAAGCTCACAGTTGCAGCTTCGGTAATGGAAGCTTTGAACATAGCCCACTCTGGTTCAATGTCCCCAAGCTCTACAGGGATGCCAGAAAAGCTCTGCTGTAGGTGAGAGTTGAAGGTCATCTTGACAGGGTCCTCCTCCAAGCCTTCCCAGTTCACCCACACTATATGTTTGGGCTTAACAGGTCTGTCCTGAGGCTTCCCTCTCCACCTGACCCAACTCACCACTAGATGGTGGTCAGTCGCCGGCTCTCCTCCTCTCTTCACCAGAGTGTCCAAAATAAGTGTCATAAATCACATGATACAATTACAAAATCTGTCACTGATTTTTGCCCTAAGGTGCTCTGGTTCCATGTACACTTATGAGCATCCTTGTGTTCCAACATGGTTTTCATTATGGACAATCCATGACTAGCACAAAAGTCTAACAATAGAGCAAATAGAAAATAGTCTCAAAATAAGCAGGGGATGAAATATTTATTTTCCCAATTGTTTATGGTATAGTGATTGTTTTGGAAGTTTATGCTGTAATCTTGATTTTTTTAGGTATAGTTAAGTTTAAATATAAAGAGTTATCATACATGTAGAGGCTTTTCTAATTGGTCCTGAATCAGACAAGATCCTTTTAATGCACATCACCACTGTAGTCAGGACAGACAGTGCAGGGGGAAAGACAATTATGGCCAACGTTAGCTTGCAATTTAGTCATTCTCCAGAACTTGTGGGTTTTCGGAACACTTGCCCGCTGAAAAGGCCAGCCTGACATTTTCACAAGAAAAATACCTTTCTGAGAATCCCTGTCTAATAACCCTGGACAAACATGTACATAGAGAGAGGTGGGGAAAGTGCCTAGGTAGACGTGTAATAGCAGGCATACGGCAAATGTGCCTACAAATGCCTGGAAATAGTGACTTAGACTCTCATTTTACATAGAGAATCGATCATGTCAGAAGCAAAACAAAATAAAATAAAGGAAGACCTGATCACAGATTGAAGCATTTGGAAGACTGAATAAAAATATAATCACTGACATATTGATGCATGCTCATTAATCTAGGTAAGGGAATCACAAAAAAGAGGTGAATTAGTTCAACTGGAACTCAGAAGTTTATTAAAAAAACATTGTGTCACTGATAGGTGACATCTTCAGTCAGTCAGTCTGACTGAAGATTTCAGAGGGTTTTTCCCGGCCTTTCACCCAGTAAGTGCAGGGATAAGCTCCAGCTGGAGTCTGTGACTTAACTTTGATTCAAGCGGTCGAAAATAGACGGCTGAATGCATAAAACGGTTCATTTTACATGTAACAATTAATGTCCACATTATAGGGTGGACATGGACTTAGATGGAGCATGGTAGTTTAAGTCCAGATACCCTTCCTGATACCCTATGGTGGGTTATCTGGCTCATCATTTCCTGACATGTGCACACTACCACTGAGCTATTGTTACAACAAAAAAAGAAAACGATAACTATCTTTCTAACAATCTCTATAGTGACTCAGCTCTAGACCTTCTAGACACGGAAAGTGAACACCTCTTTGATAGATCCCATGAATGGAAATAATATCTAGACAGAGACGAATAAGACTTACCGAATCCATTGAGATCCTGGTTGGAGGTGGAGAAAGGGTCATCTTTGTGCAAGGTGCTGACCTTGGTGGTGCTCTTATCAGCAGTGCTCACTGGTCCCATCTCTCTCTGCTGGGTAGAGGTATTGGCAGTCTCCTTCTGTTTCTTAGCCAGCTTCCTGTAAAGGTCCGAACATACATACACACACAGACACAGATGCACGTAAGTTCACACATGTATGTTCACATTCACATTTGCAGACAAGCAAGGGGATGCATACATGCACGCACACACCCACACACACAAACACACACACATACACACACACACACACACAAACACACACGCAGACATACACACACAATCGTATGCACACATAAACAGAAGCATAAGCATTTATACCCATTAAGATGCAAATCATTTAATGGAGGGTCAAGATTGTTTAAGAAAGAGACACTAATCTGATAATGTCTCCAACGTAATTGCATCTTACAACCTGCAACCACCAATCAATGAAATTGAAATGGATATTTGATAGTGTTCGTGTCTGACTCGGTATTCATTGATGACTTCATTATTATTTAGCATTAGAACTCTCAAAAAAGAATTACCGTGCAAAAGAAAAGTTTCTAAAATTGATCCCATTTTTATTCTTTGTTTTGTGATCAACATTTTTATTGTTTTTTGTGGGGGAGGGGTTTACAGACCTATCTAAATACAAAGCAAGCTGATAAAGGTAATAAAGTAAAGACAAATGTTGGTGAGGTTGATAAGACAGTACATAAAGTAACAGTCATAGTTCAGTAGGTACAGGAATCACAACCAAAATTGCCTAGTTGGTTTTGCCCCTAGCCCAAGAGATTTTCTTGGATGAGAAAGAGTTCCAAGCTTGTATAGTCACTGGTCACACCTTATTTAGCTGCGTAGTTGTATGTTCCAGGTTGTCAATGTTAACCAGGCTATGAATCCAGAATGATTTCATACACATATCCGGGGTAAACCAGTTTTTTCTAAATTGTTTTCTTTGCAGAAGTTAACCCTGCTGATAACATCTTTAACTGAATTTGCTTTAGCTAGATATCCGAATTGTCATTAATGAGACAAAAAGCAGGATTGGGAACAGAAAAAATATCAAGTATATCTGCTAATGCTGAGTTTACATGACTCCAAAACTGAGAGATAACAGGACAATCTCCAAACATGTGTAAGAATGTTCCTGGTGTAGTAGTGTTGCATATATGACATTTATTATTTACTAGCAGTTTCATGAGGAATCTTTTATGGGGTGTGATGTAAGCTCTGTGTATGGTTTTGAAATGAATTAGTTGGTGAGCTAGATTCTTAGAGGTCACAGTTAAATTGTCCCACATTCTCTCCCAATCTAAAGTAATATTCATATTCCCCATCTACCTGTTCCATATGGATTGAATTGGTAAAGCCTTGGCCCTGTGCTGTATCAGTGAACTATATATTAAAGAGACTGAGGATCTACCCAATAATGGTGCAATCCATTGTATCATGGGATGTATTGGGAGAGGAGAATTCCAGGGAACTCCATATGTTTTTAAGGCAGATCTAAGTTGAAAGTGAACAAAATAAGAGGATGATGAGAGAGAAAATCCTGTTCTTAAATCTTGAATGGAACAAAGACCTTGAGTGTTAGAATTTAGTGGGGATACCCATCCAGCGTTCTGCTTTCTTCCATACCTGTATCGAGTTTGCAATAATAGGTCCAAATTTATTTTTTATCGTTCTGTTTGATACACCAGAAAATAGAATATCTTGATGCTTGTGTGGTAGTATTTTAGCAGATTCAATCAACCTCCATACAGTGGTAGACTGCAGGTCAACCCATTTGCTGATAGCCCTGATCTGAAAAGACCAATAGTAAAGTTCAAAGTTTGATACTGCCAAACTCCCTAACAGTTTGGGTCACTGCAGTGTAGTCAGACAAATTCTAGGCCGTCCCCCTTCCCAAATAAAACTGGAGATCATAGTGTGGATGTCTTTAAAATAAAGGAGGGGGTCAGAGTGTTAACATAAAGAAAAGGAAATTAAGACAGGGTAATATGTTCATTTTATCTGTATTAATTCTACCCTGAGGTGAGATCTTTCGATTCCTCCATCTATGAATGTCCAATCTTATTTTACTTTTATCGTGTTGAAATTGTCTCTGTTAATTCTATGTATATTTTTAGATATTGTAATAACCAGATATGTAAATGAACTTTTTGTCTGAATATAGGGGGGGGATAGGAGCATTTGTCCATATACTATTTAGATGCATAAGTGCAGACTTCGTCCAATTGATTTTGTAGCCTGACAGGCTGCTGATATAATCAAATTCCTGAATGACAGGGTGCTTAAAGTGTCAAAGTTATCTAGGAACCAAATTATGTCATCCGCATAGATATATAATATGATTCTGATGACCAATTTTCATGGGGGAGGCCGTAGACTGTCCGGTGGCTTGTGAGAAAGGTTCCAGAGAAAGAGGTGAATCTGTTCAGCTGGATTAGAAGTTTAAACTTCTGATCCAGCTGAACAGATTCACCTCTTTTTGTGATTTCCCCCCTGGATTATTGAGCATGCATCAAGACGTTCCAGAGAAAGGCAAAATAACAGTGGCGAGGGTGGACACCCCTGTCTTGTGCCATGCTGTAGCGTAAAAGGAGATGATATTATGTCCCTTGTAAGAACACTTGCCAAAGGCGAGTGGTAAAGTGCTATGATCGTTGCTATAAAATTATGTTTTGACGCCAAAACGTTGTAATACTGCCCACATGTATTTCCACTCTATCCTATCAAAGGCTTTCTCAGTGTAAAGTGAGAACACAGCACAAGGAGTTGGGTATGTCTGCCATATCTACAATGTGTAGCAGCCTTCTCATGTTATCAGATGCATAGCGTTCCTTGACGAAACATGTTTGGTCCTCATTGACTAGAGATTGAATAACTTTTTCTAGGCGCAGTACAAGTACTTTGGCATATACCTTAAAATCACTTGTAAGTAGGGATACTGGTCTAAAACTAGAGCATTAAAATGGGTATTTTCCCTTTTTCAACAATAATGTGATGAGTGCTCTTTTTTTATCTCTATGGAAGGTTCCACTCTTGATCGCAAAATTGAACAAATCAAGCATGAGTATTGCCCACCATGTCCCAAAGTTCTATGTAGAGCTCTGGTGGAAGTCCAAACAAGCCCGGTCATTAGCCTTTATTGAGACATTTCGAAGCTCTATATAGCTCATCCAGCTCTAACTCAGCTTACAGATCATTTTGGTCTGCTTCTTTAAGGCAGAGAAGCTCCAATTTGTCAAGAAATGTTTACAGCTACATCAGCTTAAATCATAGACATTTTCTGATTTATATAGATTTTCATAGAATTCTGAAAAGGTGTTATTGATGGCCTGTGGAGTGGTTTGAATGAGCCATTCCTTTGAAATCCTGACACATCAAATTGTTTTAGGTGTGTTTCTTGGATCAGGGCAATGTCTATCCTATTACGATGGAGATTCTCCAGAACACGAGTTCGCTTGATAGCAGTGTTTAAGCCATTCATATTCAGCGATAATATATTCAAAGACTGCGTACACATAATTACGCCTAAGATCTGCCTTAAAATACAAGCGTTTTAGAACAATATAAAGTGTATGTATGCAATCGTCCAGTCTGTAAAGATGCACTGCTGATGTGCTATAGATGTACAGATGTACCGTTCGAACAAGGAATATGAATATGTGTGCAATAGGGAAGGGGTGGGCAAAAAAACTGTACAAAAACAAACACCGGCCGCACAGAGAAAAAAAACTGTAGGTCTGTGAAAACATACGAAGCGTCTGATTCGTGACCAATCCACATCAATGATGCTATCAGATATGCCCACACATAGTCAAATGAAAACAAATAATATCACTTCTTGAACCACTGAAGCTAGGCTAATAGCAAAAACTAGCACCGGAAGTAACAATCAGAAGACATAGTTGCTAGCCCAACTAATATCACATTCTAAACATTCCAAATACCTTGTAGAAGGAATCCTGAGACTGTCCATTCGTGTATCACCCTTACGTTAAGAAAGTTCATTCTTTCATGACCACTATGTTGTCTTCTCTTGACCGTGGATCTCCGTGGTTCTCGATGACCATAGCTGAAGCCGCCGTGGTAGCTCCACTATGGCGTCGAACCGCTGTCGAGTGGATCTCCGTCAAAGAGAGTTGATGAAATTTTCGATGGCTTCGGGGGAGTCGAACGTCTTCTTTTCACCTTTATAATTCAGCTTAATCCACGCAGGGTAAATGAGGAATGGCTTCAAACCCATGTCTTTAGCTTTCTTCGTGGCAGAACTGAAGCTCTTGCTCTTTGCTGTAGTCGCTGGACTGTAATCGGGGAAGAACAGGAGGGTGCGAGCTGTTGGTACCGCATCAGTCTGAGACCGGCAGGTGCCCTCATTGAAAGTGTACTACACTGGATAAACTTGATGTACCCTGTTAAGGATAGCCGATATGTCTTGCCAACGCAGTAATCTGAAGAGGAGGGTGCGCGGATTGTTGGAGTGAGCCTCTCCTCCATCATATACACGATGTGCCCGTTCAATGTCAATGTCTTGGTCAACCAATGAAGAGATCCACTTGGGGAGGTTATCCTTAAAGTAGCCAATTGCATCGAACCCCTCCGCTCCTTCTGGTAAACCAACCAGCCTTACGTTATTCCTTCGTCCCCGGTCCTCCAGATCGGTCAAGTTGGTAGTGAGCTGTTCTAGCTGTGCTTTTAGCTCGATAGCTGATCACCTCTCCTCTCGTGCAGCTGCATGAACAGAGTCCTATCGGTCTTGGGCCCTTTGAGTAGATGTAGCTACATTTTCAAGTTCCATGCCTATTTCTTTCACATATTCCTTAGTCTTTTGGATTTCAGTTTGTAAGTCACGCAAAGCCGGGACAAGGATATAGAGTCCACTGCTTCCCTGACAGCCGAAGTTATTGCCCCATCTAGACCACGTTGTTGTTCGCGGAGTTCTCGCTTTATGACATTAGCTGCCTCAAGCTCTTCCTTGGAGATGGAAGAATGCTTGAATTTATTTCTTCAAAGGCGATAGTACATTATCCCTTTTCCGTGCGTCTTTGTTTGTGGAAGGATTCATATTGAAAATAATTTCGAACTATTCAAGGTACATGAGAGGATTATTGAAAAAATAAGACTATTAGAGCAGAGCCAAAGACTACGCGGGCATCCCTGCCGATGGGTCACGTGATTTCCCTCCCATTTTTATTCTGATATCCAACCCAAACAACACTTTCTTAAATATATAACAGTAGAACTACCTTGATGTGAACGTTTTGGGTCTCTCATCTTTACCCACATAGAAAAGACTGACACGACAGTCTCCTTAGGGATGGATGACAAGCGGTACAACTGTTGATTTGGCATTGCACAAGCTTAAAACGTCTAAGAACAAGTAAAATAAAATTGATATATCTGGAAATGTTTGATCTGAAAAACTCTAAACTCACCACAATTACAAGCAGTGACTTGTTAGAGGATCAACAGTTAGAGCCAGTTTTTTGCCAATGAATAAAGAGGAGAATGTGGAAAAAAGAAAAAAGGAAAAGATACACAAGGAGACAAGTGCATTGGATTTTCACAGCTGCGAATGGGAAAGTATATTCGCTTTCATTACCTTTGTCTTCATTTTCAAGGAGACTCAGGGTACACTCACTGAGATGCAGAATAAAAGTATTTGATTGCGAGACAAGGAAACTAATACAAATGAGCTGATGCACCTTAGTTTGTATATTCATGTTCCACTTGGAAACCTTACTACAGAAACAATACGTATATGATTCTCCGATTGTGCTCAAATTGTAGAAAGGCATGTTTTTTCAGCATCTCAAGGCACAAACATACTCAAAAGAAATACTGCAAATTGAAGTTGTACACTTCTTATTTGAGGCTTCCTTGTGGAAACATAGGTCAGCGATTTGGAATGTGCATCCCTAGCAGTCACAAAAAGAGGTGAATTGGTTCAACTGGATCAGAAGTTTATTCAGAAATGTTTCGTCACTCAAACAGGTGACCGACAGTCTGAGCTGACAGCAAATATCCCCCTTATAAATAGGGGTGATAGCCTGAGAGTACATCTGTCATCCTCTTTACAATACCGTGATTGCAAATATTCTCCAATCCTTTGTGAATGGTACTCATTGCCACTGAATGTGCAGTTGATCACCCAACTCTCATATGAACCCAGACTATTGTTGTGTGGTATCAATGTACTGTTTATAAGGGGGGGATGCTGCAGTCAGCTCAGACTGAAGATGTCACCTGTTTGAGTGATGAAACCTTTCTGAATAAACTTCTGATGCAGTTGAACCGAGTCACCTTTTTTGTGATTCTCATACCTCAATTACTGAGCATGCATCAAGACATCCCTAACAGTGTTTGCATGGCCTCCCTGACGGCTTTCAGAAAACTCATTGATTTTTTATATCCAGAATGTCACATTTTTACACTGCAATTTAAAATGATTTGGTGTATTGAAATCAGTGGCACCTAATAGAAGAAGAATACAGTCTGGTCTATACAAGATATCTAAACCATGCCTAAATAAGTGGATCTGTTTTTCATAGCATCCCTAATCTTTGCAAAAATATAATGACAAAGACAAATACAGACAACAAGTGAGGCTTTGACAACTGCTGGGATAATATGGTTTTTATTTTTTTACTAGCTCATCTACCAGAATAATGATAACAGCCTCTTTAGATGACCTTTAAAAGGCAAAAACTTGGACTTCATTTCTAACTGTTTGGAAAAGAGTTGTTTGATATGATGATTGGTCTCTACTTTGTAGGGGTGGATATGTACCTAGATGGAATTGGGGGGATTAAGGTTGGGAGGACTTCCTGATACCCTGTGGTGGGATCAAACTTGTGGTGCCTGGCTTGTCATTTCCTGATGTATGTGTTCTACCACTGAGATACCGAGACCCTGAATTCCTTCATTTAATATTTTTTTCTTAACCAAATTGCCCCCCTATTGCTCTTCCCTGCATAAAATAATCCTTCAGCTGTCACAAGAGCATAC
>OMLC01095432.1:0-14041 GCA_900302585.1 Regalecus glesne | reverse complement strand
CATCGACTAAGCACTGCTTAATTTATGCCGGAGCTCGCTCCGAGACCTATTTGCGTTGGTCCGGCACTTCTCATATCGATTAAAAAAATATCCCTCCTATTCTCAAGTGGGAGCACTTTTACTCCGGCACCTCCAGATTTACAAAATAAGTAAAAAGATAGACATTTGAATGGATAGACAGACAGGCAAGGCAGACAGACAGTCAGAGGCAGACAGATGAAAGTTTCATGTGACTTTGTACCGTTGTCAGACGGCAGGGGGCAGGCTTCAGTCACAGGGACCGTAGAAGAAGCAGAGATCAGCTGACCGCACTGGCTGCCATCGTCCGTGAGATGCCGTCTGATTTTCAAACATTTCACCTTGTTTCTACACAAACCTCCGGCTCGGCTTCTATTTAAACAGCATCAAGAGGAGGAGGACCTCACCCACGACACGCGTCCAGTGGAGGGACATGCTCCTGTAGAGACGTCTCGTCACAGGTGCGTTACTTAAGTTCCTTCTCCGTGTTGAGAGCTTGGTAAACATTACGTCGTCTTATCACCAACCCGGAAGACACGACGCTGCAGGTGTATGTTAAACCTCTCACGCAAACGCGTGTTCACGTCTTTAAATGTATTGACTCGCACTAAACCGCTGACGACTAACAACACGCCTCCTAGTCACTCGACCCAGGTCGCCTCTTGTCCCCTCCGGTTTAACGTTAGGCGTTTTGGCTGACCTGCAGTCGGTCGAGTCTAGTCCGTGTCCCATGCTAACAACTAAAGCAAGCTGCGTGGGAGGTCCACGGTGGGCTCGTCGCTGACGTGCGTGTTTTTATTGTGTAATCAGCGTCCTGGCGACGGATGCCTGGGACACATTGTCGCTAATCACCCGCTAGCAGAGCCCGCTAGCTAGCTAGCTAGCTAGCGATAGGGTCAGCAGGGAGGAGATCAGGGTCCATCTCCGACACCTCACATCCTAGCCTGCTAGTCGGACGGTGATGAGATCAGGGCCCCTGCCTTAACCCCCCCCTTCCATCTGGTCTCTGTCCTGCCGCAGGCGTTGCGATGCAACGCTGCGCATTCTGAAATGTCAACGTCGACCTCTTTGCACCAACACGCATATGTTGGTGTCATTAGTAATAGTAATCAGAATTATAATAATGATAATAGTTATAACAATAGTTATAATAGCAATAATAATAACTTTAATTTCTATAGCACCTTCCAAAAGACCCAAGGACCCTCCACAGAAGGTGGGCCAAAAAATCAAGACAATCTAAAAGGCTTCTAAACTAATACCTAAGATATAATAATACAAAGATAAGGTGTTGACTGAGTTCCCCTGATTGTCCTGTTCATGCAATAGCAGCAGGATTAACCCCTCGTCGTGACTGACGCATCATTTGCAACTCAGCAGTTGATCAAGCACTCATCAGCCAGAGCTGATGAGTGCTTGTTAACCATATGCATGTGATTCTGTTTATTTAGTGGTTACCACCACCACGGATGCATGAATGGCTTGGGGAGGGACTAGACACATCCTGGGTCTAACAGTTTGAGAAGTTACATTTATTGAGCAAGCCCATGCTTCTCCCGCCTGCATGGCTCGTGACGCACAGATGCTCATTCATTTATTTAACCCTTTTTAGAAAGACCACATGTGAACTCTGTTTTACACATTTGCATATACTGATTGTACTCGTACACATACACATGTAAAAGTACATATTGGTATATACTTTGGCCATGTATTGGTGGAACTTGACTCTGGTTCCGTGGCTCTCAGATACTTATGATATTAAACAGTATCCCAGTTCTGACTGTGGAAAGCTAGTGAAGGCCTGTTAACCATGTGCTTTTCATTCTATTCATGTGCTGTGCCCTATTGGAAGAGTACCAACACGTTAGCTTGATTTGAAGTTGATGCACACACAGAGCTTTCATGTATGTTGTTGAATGTCATGGTTACATTTGAATATAAAGACATGCAGGCTGTTCTGGAGAGGAGACTGTATATGGGGATTTGAGAAAAGTACCCGTCTCTCTATTATTGCTGTTGTTGTTATTATGACTATTATTAGTACTATAATATTACTCAAATAAACTGGATAGTGAGACAACAGCTTGAGTTTGAACAGCGTTTTTGTGGACTCAGGTTGTTCTGATCAAGGGACACAGAATTCTGGATAAAATCTGAATCCTTTTGGTGATGCAGATTGGTCTGTTCTGTCAGTGGAACCAGCCACCTCTTTAGAGCGCTAACCAGTGAGCATTAGAGCATCTGACCTGTACATGTCCATGGGTCTACAGCTTTATTCCTCTTCTTGCTTGCTTACTCTTTATAGAAGTCGGTTTGGTTCATGTAGCCCATTATCACAGGTTAAACGTGTGTATGTTCCATTTTGGGAGCTAAGCCACTCTACAAGCAGTTTGCATTGTGTTATTTATGGGTTTTTGTTTAGGCCTGAGTTTTGTTATATATGGATTGTTTTAAGCTATATTTCCAGACTTCAGTAGTATCATTTCCACGGGGTCCAGTAGTCAGAAAACCTGCCCTAATCTGAACCTACTGGTAAAGGAGTAAACATTTAGTGGTTCATTTTCTCCTCTCCAGTCAAGTGAGTCTGAGTTGCAGTTTGGTTGGGAAGCAGGGCTCTGTTAGATATTCACCTTTGTCTTAAATTCTAGACCTGACTTGAATTCATTTTGCCTTGTGGAAGTAGATTTTCTAAGGAGCCCTATTGGTCAGGTCCTGAGATGGAATCGTGACCTGTCCAGGGTGTTTCCTTGCCTTTCACCAAATTGGATAGGCTCCAGCTTGACCCCGTGACCCCACTTTGGATAGGCGGTTGACAATGGATGGAAGCAGACTTTTCCACATCCCCTTCTTTTGGAACCAAATAGCAGAGTTGCAGGTTCTAATGTAGAGATTGAAGTGAATTATCTAAGACTTTAGACTGCAGAGTCCTTGCCTGGTGTGTTGTCTCTTCTGCATTGTTCCACCGCCTTGGCCTGCATCTGCTGGTTCCCCAACGGTCCAAGTCATGATAATCCTCCTGGCACTGAACACTATGTTGCCCTGTTTGTGCGGGGGACTCGATCCTTAGGGTGAAAACCAGTTTCTGGCACAGCTTGTTTTGGGGTTCGAGAGCAACTGAGACACAGTATTTAAATAAATCACATCTCAACTGTTCCGAAACTTCCACCACATATGGAATCACCACTGGTTTACTGATGAACTGATCCAACTCTTGGTGATTTCCTGATCTGGATTGCTGAGCATGCGTGAACACGTTGGGTTGTTCTGGTCCTCTATCCTGGTGTGTTCTCTACCCTTTCAGACTGGGCCTGCCATCATGAGGGTCACATACAGATTGACGGGTCTCAATAATGATACAAAGCAGTTGGTTTAGATCAGTGTAGTAAACACTCCCGTGTTTTGTTCCTCTGGCTGTTTGTGTCAGCAGCCATGGCTCAGACCAACCACCACTATCAACAGACGGTTCATACAGTAGACTGATTATGTGATGGAGCTGACATAGTAGACATCCTCTCGACTATATTAGATATGAGAGTAAAAACATTAATAATGATAATGATCTCCATTATAGGGACAATGCATATCAATCAACATTTATTATGTAAATATGCTAGATTTAGCTAACAAGCTAAGTTTCATCTATTGTCCCAAGCAGTCAGGGTTTTGGTGGCTTGTTCAAGGACACACAAAACATCTCAAAATGCTCAGCATCACTTCTTAAATCACTTCACAGTTCTTACAATGAAGATGTGACTTTACCATCTTCTATGGCTGCAGCAAAGTACTATCTTGAATCATGATGAGGTCTCTCTCTCTCTCTCTCTCTCTCTCTCTCTGTTTCCCTGTCTCCTTCTCTGTCTCTATCTCGGTCAATCAAAGTTTAAGTCAGATGTGTCTTTGTGTTCTCCCTGCAGACAGACCGCCATAATGTCAGGGAACAGTCTGGTTCTACCCATTGTGCTCTGGGGCCGCACAGCCCCAACCCACTGCATCAGTAGTCTGCTGGTGATGGATGACTTTACCACCATCATCACCGGCTGCCATGATGGACAGATCTGTCTGTGGGACATGACACCTGAACTAGAGGTAAATATGATGATGATGATGATGATGATGGGTACATGATGACCCTTCATATACAACCTACGGTGTGACCTCTCATCTTCCTCCTCAGATCTGCCCCAGGGCCATGCTGTTTGGTCATACAGCCTCCATCACCTGTCTGTCTAAAGCCAGTGCGTGCAGTGACAAGCAGTACATCGTCAGTGCATCAGAGAGTGGGTGAGTTCCTTTTATCCCCTATTAGTTACAGCTTGGAGATCAGTCAGTCTTACTGCTCATCTCTCAGTGAGGACATTTAGATGTTAGCATGTTATAGGGCACAGAGACAGGTCCGTGTGTACATGTCATCATTTGTCCCACATTGTGGGGCTGGACATGGACTTAGATGGAGCTTGGGGAAGTAAGACTGGATGCCCTCACTGGTCCCCTATGGTGAGTTCAAACCAGCAACATCTGGCTCATCAGTTTCATTAGCGCTCGTTCTATCACTGAGCTAGCGCGTGTCTGTTTATATATAGATATGTATGGATATATGGGGCTGCGGTAGCTCAGTGGTATAGCATGCTCTTCAGGAACTGATGAGCTAGAAGCAGTGAGCTGGAGCCCATCAACAGGCATCAGGAAGGGCATCCTGCCCTAATCCCCCAAGCTCCATTCAAGTCCATGTCCACCATCCATTGTGGGGACTGATGGTGACATGTGACATTGGCCTCTCTCCCAATCTGATGAACTCAGTTTGTTTTTGGTTTTTTTAAATGTATACAGATCAGAGGTTTCACAGAATAGCTGACTGTCAAAACCATTGGTCGACCCTGTGTGTAGCTGCAGACTAATGGTCCAGCTGTGGTTTGGGCACTGTGCCCTAATAAAGCTGGGGCAGTGCATCTGCAGGAGATATGCAGCTGGAGGCGCTGTTCCTCCAAAACAGATTGGTTGGAACATTTTTTTTCTATATGATGCCATATTGGATGAATAGAATCTACTGTATGTAGGGAAGGATAGACTCCTGCTGTCCCTGTGTGTCGGTTTAATGGGGCAGCGTGATTAAGATGACAACAGTTGTTGAAAACATGCACTAAACACTTAGTATCCTCCTCCAAGCTGTTGATTTTCCCTTTTAACAGTCTCCGTGTATTGAATATTGATTGTCTGCCCGGAAGAATGGCCACATGGTCATGTTAAAATGAATGAAGTCAGGAAGTGAGCTTTGGATTGTATCTTTAACTCCAACACAGAGTTCATCTTTTAGATTGTATGTCTTTGTATCTCATTATATGCTGTCTTTGTGTTTCCAGGGAGATGTGTCTATGGGATGTGAATGATGGACGGTGTATTGAGTTTACCAAGCTCGCGTGCGCACACACTGGTATGCAGGTAAGCATCCCAGTCACCTGACTTTATATCTTTAACATTTAATGAATATTAGTAATGTACTGATGCAGGGGTAACAGAACTCAGGAGGCAGGGTAGCTCATTTGAATCTTACTTGGTTGTTTTTTGTCCTTTTTCTTCTTCTCCTACCCTCATTTCCTGATTCACCCACTCTTCATCACCTCCTCCCTTGTCACTGCTCCCTTCCATCAATAGTTTTACCAGTTCTCAATTGGTACCCAGAAGGAAGGCCGTCTGCTGTGCAATGGCCACTACCCAGAAATCCTTGTGGTGGACGCCACCAGCCTGGAGGTTCTCTATTCGTTAGTGTCGAAGATATCGCCTGACTGGATCAGCTCCATGAGTATCATACGCTCTCATCGCACACAGGGTGAGAGCTGCAGATGATGGTTGAATATGCAATAGTCAGTTGTATGTATGGAGCACCTGGATGTAGCTTTGAAGTGTTGAAGGAAAGAATGGAAGACATATTTTCTGGACGAGATCAGAAGATCATTTTTGTTTGTGGGATTTTTATACAGATTTTGTTGAATCTCAACAAGCACGAGTTGACTGACAAGTTTATCCATGTAATCTATAGCGCGAGTGTTTATCCAACCATCTCAAAACCCAGCAGAATAATAATGTTCTGATGTGTTCGTCAGGGCACCCATGTCATGACCGTATGCTCCACGAGTCACAAGTCTCCTACTGAGTCAGAGGCCTTTGTCAGGTTTATGAAAGCCATGCACAAAGGCTGCTTTTGTTCATTTTTCAGCATTTTTTCTGGAGTTGGTGTGCTGTAAGTAACATGCCTACTGTATCTGTGGAAGGCTGAAAGGCACACTGGGATTCTGGGAACACTTCCTCATCCAGCAGTAGTAGTCGGTTTGTGAGGATGTGAGAGAGAGCTTTGCCTCTCATTGACAGGAGTGGGATGCTCCTGTAGTTTCCACTCTCCGCCTTGTTCCCATCCTTGAATATGGCCACTGTTAGGGAATCCCTGAGCTTTGAAGGAAGTTCTTCTTTTCCTGGCCTTTGAGAAGGAGGAAGGCATGGATGTGGTGCAGCAGCTCTGGTCCACCTTCTTTTAAGATCTCAGTTGGGATCCTATTTGCACCAGCAGCCTTGTTGTTATGAAGGCTGCTGATGGCATCTTGATCCTCTGAAATCTGGGAGGTTCCCCAAAATCTTCTCTCATGGGCCTTTGGGGAATATGTTGGGCAGTGTCTGGTTCAGCTGTGCTGTTGTGGTCGGTGGGTTACTGGAAGTGCTCCTTTCATCAGGCGTTGATGGACTCATCCTTCAGCAGTTCCTGTCCGTCCTTTGATCACAAAATGTTTAAGCCATGGTTGCTTAGACCATAGATGGCCTCAGCCCTGAAAACACACACGCGACCAAATGCACAAGCCCCCCCGGGCTATCACATCATACACAAGGTTGGACAGACAGAAATATGATTTCATACTCAGAAGTGCTGAACACACATGGAAAAGGCTATATTTGAGATGGTGTGTTGGACCTCCAGTAGAATCAGGTCTTTATGAAAGATGTTTTTCTTACCAACAGTCTCTCATTGTGTCTGTCTGCCTGTTGGTTTGTTTCTTCTTCAGAGGACACAGTGGTTGCAGTGTCAGTCACTGGGATACTGAAGGTCTGGATAATCACTGCTGAGGTCAGCAGGATGCAGGTACAGCATCATGGGTGTGTTGTTTGGTGAAGAAGTGAAAAACAGACTCAATCACTTATTTATCATTATTATTATTATTATTATTATTATTATTATTACTTATGTGAGACTTACCAGTTTACAATACACAATCCATTGATCTCCTCCAGCTATTTTTGATTTTGATTGGATGGGTACTCAAATGTCTACGTGTGGTTTGTTCGTCCATAGGACCTTGACCCAGTGTTTGAGGAGGAGTCCAAACCCATCTATTGCCAGGGCTGTCAGAGCATCTCCTTCTGTACCTTTACCCAAAGCAACCTGTTAGTGGTGTGCTCCAAATACTGGAGGGTAAGATGTACCGTTACTGTTTAATATGATCTGGTACCAGAGGGTAAAGCAGTGTTTAGAGACCGTTTACATTTGACATCACCACTGACAGTTTCATCACTGGTGTTTTTTGGGGAATATCAAATTCCCACTTGTAATTTTGTCCGTGCTCAAGGAGCTGCCGGACCATCCGTTACTGGAGAATCAGGGGTGGGCCTGTATTCTGTACCCTTTGTATTTGTGTTTCAATAGTAGTTCAGCTGGTAGGTAGGTATACTCTCCATAGAATAAGGCAGCTAGTCTGTTATCTGTGTGTACAGCATCTGTGATGTACAGGACTCTGAACAGAGTAGATCAACTAAAGAATAAAAATGAAATGAACGTAATGATCTTGAATTGTGCTGATGATACATGGATACTGTTCTGCAAGCTTATTTCACTGGACTCTGTAGCCATGGAGCCTCACAGTGGTTTGTCATAGACCTGAGCCCCTGATCTGTATCTCTGGATGGATGGATGGATGGATGGATGGATGGATGTCCACTTGTGTCCATAGGTGTTCGATGCAGGCGACTACTCTCTGTTGTGTTCTGTGTCCTTTGAGAATGACCAGGCGTGGACAGGAGGAGAATTCATAGCAGCAGACAAAGTGATAATCTGGACTGAAGACGGCTGTAGTTATATCTACAAGCTACCCGCTAGGTATTCTGCCACTATGACACAAGCTGGTGTACTGTCTCCTATGGAAGTGGTGTTGACTCTTAGTATTGAGGAAAGCATTGTTTAGTGTGGGGCCAGCTCTCACTTTTCCACATGGCTTTTCCTCAGCCTAGCAACTTATTACAAGATGTCTGTGTATGTGTGACCATCCATTTAATAATAATAACAGTGTGTGTGTGTGTGTGTGTGTGTGTGTTCTCCAGCTGCCTTCCTGCCAGTGAGCATTTTCGTACTGATGTAGGGAAGACCAAGGAGGCTGCCGTCCCTCCTCTTGTCTACAGCATAGCAGACCGCTCTGACAAACAGGTAAGATCTCACCTCTCCTGCCTCCACCCATCACCCTGCACACTCGTCTCCCTTTGTGTTCTGTCACACTTACTGTTCCAGACCAGTAAAAATCACCTGTTCTGTGTCAGACTCTCTGTGTTGTAAGAAGCTTTGTTTCTTAGTTGGACTGCAAAGCCAATGTACATCAGAGCTTTCTCCGCATACACCTACTACCCAGAGGCTGAAACACCCTTTTTGAAAGTCTTCCTTTTTTCATTTGCTTCGTCCTGCCTGTCTGTGTGTGTTAACAGATAGCTATGAATTGGAAACGTATTAAGATGTGTTGGTGTCCCAAATCTTAAGACCTATTTAAATTCTGCATACACAATCAAACACACTACATATACAAAGACACATACACTGCAGTAGCTCGAGGGTAAAACACCTGCTTCAGTAACTAAGGAGCCAGAGGCTGTGGGTTCATACCCACTGTGGGGCATCAGGAAGGTTATACGGCTTTAATCCCTCATGCCTGCCCTGCGATGGACTGGCAGCCTGTCCAGGGTGTTTCTTTACCTTCAGCCCATTGTGTGCTGGGATAGGCTCCGGCAGATCCCATTTTGAATAAGAAGTCATGATGACATGACACTAGAAAACAAATAAAGAGAAACCCCAATCAACTTTGCTCCATGTTCACTGTGGATTCCTATGTGACGTTCTATGTGAAGCTGCCCGTCACGTCTCTGTGTTTATGATTTCATTTTCAGTCTTCAGTGCTCTGTGTTGATGTGTGTGTTAATTTGTTGTCTTAGAGAAATTAATTTGTCTCTGTCACTTTATGCTGTTTATTTCTGTTTTCCTCTTCCTTGTTTTCCTTTTTCTTGTTTTTGATGTGTCTACTGATGCTCACCTTCCCTCCCCTCCCAACTCCCTTCAGATTGAGGGGGTAGGAGGCAAGGAGGAGGTGGCTATGGAGGTGCTGTGTTACCCTGCTAGCGGTTACGACTTGGAGCTCTACACCCCAGAGTTGTTGTACCACCACCAGCCTCTAGAGGCACCAGTAAGCCCCCCCATACCCCAGAACAATACCAAGAGATCATAGTAGGAAAAGGATGGCGTTTGACTTCCTGACCCAAGCCGGAAATTAAGGAAGTAACAAACAGCCACATTAGCCAGTCTGATATGGATAATGTCCATCCATTCATCCATCTATCCGTCTTTAGTCGACCACTTATTCAAACTCCGCCCGCAGAGTCATATTGGAGCCTATCCCAGCATACATTGGGCATAAAGAGGGGGACACATCCTGGACATTTTGTCCTTCCCTCTCAGCGTTTCAGGGGAATTCAGGGGTTCAGTATCTTGTTCAAGGACACGTTGACATGCTATCTATCGGGTCTTATTATCATGGTTTGGGGCTTCAGGTGTTCAGGCTTTGGTGTTGTCTGTTCTATTGATCTTATTATTGTATTATATGAATGTTTCCTGGTTTCCCAGCTCCTCATTTGCCCTCCTGTAACGCGGTTCTTCTTTGGTCGACGGGAACCCTTCCATAAACTATTGATCCAAGGAGACTCCGCTGGGAGGCTGTCAATGTGGAGTATACCTGACACGTCCCCTCTGCAGCCCCTCTCTTCCACTGCAGGCACGTTTGTTTATAGATAGATTGATAGATTACCATCATCTAAATAATTGGCTATGAGGTTTTGATCAAATAGTCGTCCATGACTTGCAGAGCCGGTGACCTTTTCCTTTTATCTTCCATAGAACTTGAGGTATCCTCTACCATCAGCCTTCAGGATGCGTTTGATAAGCTGACCCCTCTGTCTGCAGGGATCATCGACCAGCTCAGTGTTACAGCAGGGGGAAATGAACCCATTAAGGTTTGGATCTCAGTCCTCAGTCTTACAACACGCATTTCTTAGAACAATGTGTAAAACTTGAAGATGGTATAAATTGTCGTCTTTAGAGGTGGGCCAAAATTGAAACTCTTAATATTCTCTAAAATCACTTAATGATTTAATCACTGTGCACTTTGTACTGTCTCTTTCTACGGAAGAGAAAGAGAATAAATAAAACCAGATGTGAAGTATTTATGGTCTGTATATTGATGGAGGAGATCAGACAGGAGTCTATGTGGACTATGATGTTTGAGGGTGACCTTGTGATCTGTAGTGAGAGTAGGGAGGAGGTGGAGTTGAGTCTGGAGAGGTGGAGGATGAAAAGAGAAACACCTTTTCTGTCTTTCAGTTTTTTCTTTTCTTCCATGTTGACATTGTTTTGCCCCATTCTGTGTGAGCACCCTAAGTTACATCTACGTTCATTGGAAAGGGAGCAGGGTGGGTCACTTGCTGGACTGAGAGCTGAGGAAGACTTCAGATGAATGTTGAAAAGTACTCCTGTTTTGTTTTAAACCTATGTCCAAATGACCTGATGCAACTGTTTTGACTTTGCTGACTACCTGGATTATTGACTCTGACCACAAGACAGGAGGAGGACACGGTAGTTCTGTCTGGGAAGACGGATTCCCTTAAAGTTTTTTAATATCATTGCATAGAATTAACATGTGTATGACTTGTAATCCTTCCTTTTCTCTTCTCCTCTGTAGGTGACAGCCAGTGTGTACATCCCCTCCCAGGGCAGGCTGGTGTGTGGGAGAGAAGATGGCAGCATCATCCTGGTCCCCGCTACACAGACTGCGATCGTACAACTCCTGCAGGGCGAACACATGCTGAGGAGAGGTGAGAGAGAAACGGAGAACGACAGAACATGTGGATGGAGAATGGATTGATGGATGGATGGGCTGTGTGGTAAAGCCACAAGGGATACGTCAGTTGACATTTAAAGGGAATTTTATCTGATTTTCAACCTCTCTGTCTGCAACAGGGATATCAAAGGAAATCACGGATGCAACAATGCAATACAAAATGCACTCTGTCAGGTGTTATGTGTGGAAAAGACTTTGCTGAGATGCTTTCATCCTCTCTATCTTCCAATAACCTGGTTATTTCCTTCCTCTTCACCAGGCTGGCCTCCCCATCGTACGCTGCGTGGTCACCGCAACAAGGTGACATGTGTTCTGTACCCGTACCAGATCTCTCCGCGTTATGACCAGCGCTCCCTGGTGTCTGGCGGGGTGGACTTCTCCGTCATCGTCTGGGACATTTTCACCGGGGAGATGAAGCACATCTTCTGTGTCCACGGTGGAGAGATCACCCAGCTCATCGTGCCACCGGAGAACTGCAGTGTAAGCATCACTGTGGTCCCACTGGTGAAACGAGTGGCGTTTTGCTGATCAGTGGTCCTCTGGCACTCTGGGTCTTGTTGCTTTTTATTCGCTTTCCAGGTTTATTTTTAGACCATTGTGTGTCTTCTTATGTCTTTGTTTGTGTGACAAGTGTAAGCACACACATTTGGATAGGCAAACATGCGTCAGTATATACACACTCATTCACATACAATGAAATGTGTCCTCCGTGTTGAACCCATCCATCCGTCATATATTTGTATTGCAGCATGTTCCATATAGCTCTAGGTCCATGTCCACAAATCGTGACACACACAAATGGACTTTCTATTGTACAGGAGTAGTGACTAGCTGCAGCACCCAGGGACCAACTTCAGTTCTTTTTCCTCCTGCCTTGCTCAGGGGCACAGGCAGGAGTTTTAACCCTGACGTGCATGTCTTTATGATGGTGGGAGAAAACCGGACTCCACATGTAAACCCAGGACCTCCTCGCTGTGAGGCAACAGTGCTGACTGCTGGGCCACCGTGCCGCCCAGTAAGCAGTAATAGCTGGGTAGATTGTATGACATTTAACAGTAATTATCCGTCATTATACCCCGCGGAGACTCCTGGACACACACACATAACCACACAGTTGGGTCTCTGTGGCTGATGGCCAGAGGTGAGGAGAGGGGGCACATCTGCAGTGTGGCTCTGACCAAGTGAAGCTGGGAGGAGAGGGCATGCAGTAAGACACCCAACACATGCCAATTATATGTACCTGACTGCTTATGTGTCTGTGTGTGTGTTTATATGTGTGTCTGTGGTTTTGTCTATATTTGTGTTGCAAGCACACATACCATAGCGGCCAGGTAGCAGTGAGCAGCAACAGCCTGGTTGATTGTATGACATTTAACAGTCATTATCGGTCATTTCACACTGCACGGGGGCCCCGGTAGCTCAGTGGTACAGAGCAGACTCTAGGAACTGATCAGCCAGAGATCTCGGGATCGAACCAGCGGCCGCTGGCTCATCATTCCGCGTTACTATACTTTGTTTGAATTTGTGCCTGTGTGTGTTTGGCATTTGGGTTGATGAACATGTCCATCTCTCTCTTCACAGACCCGGGTTCAACACTGTGTGTGTTCTGTGGCCAGCGACCACTCTGTGGGCCTATTGAGCCTGAGGGAGAGGAAGTGCATCATGCTGGCATCACGACACCTCTTCCCCATCCAGATTATAAAATGGCGCCCAGCCGACGACTACCTGGTGGTTGGCTGTTCTGATGGTTCGGTCTATGTGTGGCAGATGGACACAGGTGAGAGCTGTGTGGCCAGAGGAGGGACACAGTTTGCGAGTTTAGCTTTGACAAAGTGAACCTGGGTAAGCAGATCGCAGTGCTACAGTGTTGCCCTGTACAAGTCATGGAGGTATCAGTCCCAGCATGGTCCCCAAACCTCCTTCTCCTGGCCACATCCACCAGCTCTGACTGGGGGTCCTGAGGTGGTCCCAGGGTGGAGATATAATCCCTCCACCTGGTCCTCAGTCTACCCCGTGGCCTCCTCCCAGCTGGACGTGTCTGGAACACCTCACTAGGGAGGAGACCAGGTGACCTCCTGACTAGATGCTGAACCTCCTCCACTGGCTCCTCTCTAGGTAGAGGAGCAGAGGCTCTACTCTGAGTCCCTCATGTTTGATGAACCTCTCCCCCTGTCTCTGAGGAGACACCAGACACCCTCCTGAGAGAACCCAGTTCAGCAGAAAAAATGGACCCCTCCTCCAGGATGGATGGACGTATAGTAACTGGAGAAAGGTGAGCAAATTCAGATACAGCTTCTCAGATCAAACCACACATCAACCAACATGGGAGACAAATGAAAATAAAAAGTGAGGGCGGGTATTTGGAATTGGCAGAAAGCAAAAAATGGAAAACTTAATTATTAAGAGTGATGGAAAAGGAAAATGGATGGCAAGACATGCTGCCCCTTGGATTAACGAAACCAAATGTTGCACAAAGAACATGAAACAGAAAGGGGTGAGGTGAGAGGGAAAGAGAGAAGGTGGTTTGTGGGGTGGGGACTTGGCTGGGTTAATACAGCAATGACGGGTATGGGGGGTGTTAGTCATAGCCCCTCCCCTTCTACCCTTAAATAAATTCCACTGGCGTCTTGTAAAGTTTTATTTTTTGTTGTGGTTGTGCTGCTGCTGCCTTTTTGGCTGCGGGCCCCATCTGTCGGCCAGCTGCTAGATGTTGGGGGTGAGGGGTGTGTATGTGTGTGGATTACAGAGTATGTGTGTGAGAGAGAGGGCAGAGAGAGAGAGAGACAGAGAGAGAGGCACATAAACACACACACACACACATACACACACATACA